>CAUYRH010053986.1:0-29592 GCA_963574655.1 Perodicticus potto | reverse complement strand
GCCCTTCCAGCAAGCTGGTTCCTCCATCCACCATAGCATCAGCACCGCCAGGGCCAAGGCGGCGGTTGTAGGGCCGCCTTGTCCTGCATCACTATCTTGAAAACTCTTAACTAATAGAACTATATCAAAACAAGACAATTGTTTGTTGGGGGTTTCCAACTGCAAATTTTACATTCTTTCTACCACGGTATCCCTGTTGACATGACCTGACGTGATGTGACATGTGATCACATAATGCATATGTAACAAATACTCAAACAGTTTGATAATTTACAATGATCTTTAAGGTACAATAGAAATAAAGACCATATTTAGATTTAAAAAGAAGACTCAAATATAACTTGAACTTCTCCTAACAAATGCAAACATGTGTTAATCATGTGTATGATTATATTAATCTGAAAAAATAAATATGAATTATGTTTAATTATAAAAAAGAGAATATTGTCCTGTGTTGTAGCCCATATAGCCTATGGCTAGGAGGAGTGAGAGTTACAAGAAATATCTGTATAGCTCAATCATGGAACACCTGTGTGGAAAGGGCATAGAGAGGGATTTAGCTCTCCTAACAAGCATGAGAGCTCACAAGATGAGAGCAGTGGTGAATTGGCAGTCTCTACACCTGTGGTGTTGAGAGGCATGAGATCAGCCTTATATAAGGCTAGAGGAGAAGGCAGTCAAAAAGCACACGCTTTCTATCACAGGCCAGCTTACTCTGACTCTGACTCTGACTCTGTCTCCTCTCCTCTCCTGCCTGCAAAATCCCAGCACGGTGTCTCTATGCTGAGTATTACCAAGCTCTGCAAAAGACTAAGATCTATCTTTCTAAGAAGACTGCTTTACTCTCCGTAAGACTCACTCTCTCTCTCTGCTAAAGTAGATAGCCCTCAGGCACCTAAGAGAAACTGAACCTGAGCAAGGTAACTTAGCGGTCCGCGTCCGGAACCTAGTTAAGCCGGGCCCGAGACCTCGCCAGTCCTGGGCCCTGGCAAGTGGTGTCAGAAGTGACATGTGACAGTCCTGAATTAAGATAAATTCTTTGTCACAACTTGCTGGGGGTTAACACTATAATAGAACCATCGTTAGTAAAAATAAGGTAGAATTAAGAGAAGTATATTATTCTAGGGAATGGGAGTGATAGCTTTGTCTTTTTTGCATCAATCAGAATACAAGTAGAGTTTTGAGGTCAGTAATTGGCAAGACAGTTAAGAATGATATTGACAAGCTGAAGTATCAGTGATGAGTGAGAAAATGTCTGTTTTTTTTTTTTAGTAAGGCAACCAAGGGCATTGCCTATTGACACAGGCAGAGTTCTCAGGATCTGAAAACTATTATTTCCTCTTACCATCATAATAAGAAAACTAGGAAATAGCATTATTCCCATTTCATAGATGAGGAAAGTGAATGTTTATTTTTCCAATACTGAGAATAAAATTCTAGGAAACAGTTATTTGCTGTGAACAACTTTGCAAGAAGGAATATACTTGTAAAGGTATACAGTTGTGCTAGAGAAACTGTTAACATCACATAAGGTCCTGGATTTATTTATTCTTTGATATTCTTCTAATTCCCACATCCTATCCTCTTTAAATACTAAAATTCAACTGAAAACATTAATATTCATTAGCATAAATATGAATGTTGATGTTAATATAAAGTTTATACCATTACATATAATATAGGTACAATGTAGATAACTATACATTTATACTGGTTCTCAGTTAACCATATATTTTATATGGCACGAAATTAGAAAAAATAACTTTCAGCACCAGAGTGCTGAAAAATATTTTTTTCACTGTTACTTGAAGTAACAAAATCCTTTCTTAGCTAATTCTCTCTACTTTTACATTTTTGAATATTTAATTATTTTTAAATTTAGAAAATTATTATTATTTAGTCACTGAGTCAAAAAAAAGTTTGAGAACAAGAGTGAAAGCTTTTGCACATCTAACAAGGCAGACTTGTTATGACAGTAGACGCCATCCATATTCAGCTCTACCAATATTATCACAAATGGAACAACAATTTCTTACAAAGTTATGGGCATAAGTAAAGGATTGTGATAACTAGAGTCAGAAAAGGTCAGGCCCCAAATCTTATTCATTAGACTGACTCATAACATAGGATTTAAGTCAAATCATTAAAGCCTCTTAATGTAGTAGTTCTCAACTTGGCTTCTTATCAGAATCCCAGGAACTCTTTGAAAGAAAATCCCAATAACCAGGCTGTGCCCCAGAGTCTCCGGAGGTGGAACCCCAGCCTGAGTATTTTTTAAAGCTCCCTAGATGATTCCAATGTGCAGCCGATCACCAGGCACTAAAGGCAGGTAACTATTATCAGCAAGTCCCTAAGTCCAATAGGGACTTAAACCAATAGGTAAATAGACAGAGAAGAATTAAAGCTAAAGTTACATCTATCATGCTCTGACACCAATTCTCTGATGTCAACGGAAATTCAATTTAGTTGTGACACTCACTACCTGGAGTTAGCCCATGATTCCAGAGTCAAGACAATCTCACTTCAGATGCCAATCACAAGTTTTGGGGACTTGTACTTCTGACTGACCAACTGTAAATTTGGTGAGTCTCACAACTTTCTCAAGTTTCGTAATTTGCTGAAACTACTAGTAGAACTCACTGAAGCATTTTGATTATCCTTTTCCTATAAAGATATAACCAAAGAAGAGATGCCTATTATGAGATCTGGGTGAGAGGGCTTCTAACATAGAGCTTCTATGCCCTCTCTTCATGGAATCTGGGCATACCGCCTTCCACAGCATCATCATGTTTCCAGGGAGCCTTCCATTACAGAGTTTTTATTGGAGTTTCATTAGGGAGGCATGATTGAGTAAATCATTGCCCACCTGACTGACCTGAATCTCTAGCCTCCTCCTCTTCCCCTGATGTCAGACTGACCCAAAGTTCCAACCCTCTAATTACATGGTTACTCTTTTGTGAATTAACCTCTTCCAGAAACTGTCTCAAACCTCCCCCAAAATTGTCTCAACAGTATAAAGAGACACTTCCATCACTCAAGGAAATCCCAAGGAGTTTTGCAGCTGTGTATTAGGAAATGGGGACAAAGATCAGATGTATGCATTATAACACTGCATTGTGTATCTACCTACCTAGCAGCTTAATGTAGTTTATAATAAAGATGACAGATCCTTTCTATCACGTTTAAACTTTGAGAAAACATTAGTAGATCGAGCCTTGGTCAAACATCAGGAATCATGTTTAAAAATATCTTCCTTTTTGTTGGTGAGTAAGAGGAAATTGAGGGTTTTACTGAGTAGACATGCCCAGTGATTATGATGACTTCTCACATATTGGGCCCTTTAGATGTAGTTATCCTGGGTTGAGGAATAATGGGTCATGTTGAAGTGAATGTAAGTTGTACAACTGGAAACCGTTTGCAGTTTTTTGTCCTACTCTTTGGTAAATGAAGCTGGCTTCAAGCTTTCTCATTCCCATGAAGCAGTCACTTTGATATATTAATTAAATTGCTCTGTTTAGCCAACAACTCAATCTGATTCTTTTCATGTTGAATTTTTTTGTCTAAATATATCTCTAGGAGTAAAGGTAAATTATCATTTATGTCAGGAAATGACATGATCTTCGTACTTGTTAATCAATAAATAAGGATACGTCTATTAAAGGCAGGGAAAATGAAGGGGTGGGGAGAGGAACAATGCTTGGCAGCAGGGTTTCTGTGTGTGTTCAGCAGAGCGTGAGATAATGAGGATGATGCTGGTTCAGTTTTCATCCTATTCATCACTGAGTTGTGTAAGTAATACAATAAATAAATGCTGTGGTTCCTTTAATTCAGCCTAATGCACATGCACTTTCTAGTGTTTATAGCTTTCCTAAGATTTTGTGGCAATGTTTGTAGAAACTTTAAAACTGTGAGGCCTAATCCCTGAAAAATGCAGAACTCTTGTCAGATGGAGTGGAGAGTCAGGGCATATATCCTGCTGATGGACTCTGGAGTCTAGATGCAAATGTTGAAATGACAGTAGAGAGAGGAGATTACCATGCCTGTTCATAGTCCTGAGATGACATCCTTTGGATAAATCTTCATGCTAGGGGAGAAACAGACTATCTGGTATTTTGACAAGAAAGAGTTTATAAACACCAGAGAAAACTTGGACCTTTGGCAAAGAAGAGATCATAAGAGAGGGGGTGGGAAGGCAGTGTCAAACCAAGAATGTCTGGATGAAAATCAGCTAATACGACACTGCATTGCTGATGTGAGTTTTAGTGGCAGAGAAGCCTGAGTAGCAGTTTGGGACATCTTGGACTTATTTTTCTCATCATGCTATTTAAAAAAAAAAAATATAAACTTCTCATAAAAATCATTTTGAATAATTTCTAATTAAGCCAAGGCAGAGAAGGCTGCCTTTCAAGTAGATCTTTCTGTATCTCTGGAATGAAATATTTCACACGCACAAAATGGACTTAAGCGATTGAACCTACACACTTCGCTGTTTGTCAAATGAGGAAGGAGGCAGACAGGGTATTTGTGGAGAGTCCTGCTTGAGCCTCAAGAAGGCTAAAAAAGAGGCACAACCACCTTGGTGACACGTTCTTAATTTGCTGCATGTCTTTCTATGTCACTGTAGTTACGGCAAAGGTTTCATTATTAAGTGATGAATATAGTCAAATATTACAGCCACATGGGCTACACAAATGCATTTTCATATTATTAACATGTTGCCAACTTGCAGCTCTTCAAAGTTTGAGTAAATGTTTTGACAAGAAGAGACAGCAAGGACAAATATGAAGTAGCAGTCTTGAAGAAATTCAGCCTGGTTCTAACAGCTTTAAAGTCTTAAGAGTGTTTTCGCTGGGGCAGGACAGATAAATTGCTCTTATATGTGCCTGCAAGAGACTAAAATTCCTTTGAAAGTTTATAATTTCTCATGGGAAAACACAACATAAAAGTTACTTTTACTCATAGAAAAACAAAACCATATTTTCCTGTCAACCTTTGCTGTTGGGAATTTCAAACTTTTTGCATTTTTTTCCTGTGATTCTTAGCTGACCCAAGGGACAGGCGTTTACAACATAATTTACTTTCAGTATGTCTCTGTAAATCATTGTAATACTCTCTATTGCTTATGGAAAGAAAAAAGGGGAGGAAAAAACTGAAAAACTCCCCACAGGGCTTTATACCCTACTCTCCCTAGATTCCAATAGCCTAAACTCAAACAGAAAGTTTTCCTTTTCATGTCCAGACTCAAAGACAAACACACAGAAAAGAAATACATGCAATGCATACAGGTAAACTTAGAGCTATGAGCAGGCTTCCAGGGAACAGATATTTTAAGGTTAATGGGGAGAAGGGAGATTTGTCCTGGACAATTCAGAAATTGTAGAAAAGCTGAACTCATTCTTGAGTACGTGAGTTACCTTTAGGCAAATCACTTAAAACCTTTTTTTTTTTTCATAAAAAATTTGAGGACTTGTTAACACACTTTTGCCACGCTATTCATATAAAGGATCATTCAGTTTTATATGAGAATTTGATGACTTATACACTGGTTGAACCTTCACCTTTTACAACCTTAATGGGGATTTATTAGCTATTTCACAGTGTGTAAATTTGAATCTAGGTCACATGAGGAAGAAATATAGGGCATATTCAGACCGAAAGAGTAACCTGGAAAATAATACATCAGAGTCAAAAAAAAAAAAGTACAAAATTAAACAGATGATTAAAAAGTGTCTTAAGCAATCTGAGATTTGAAGACAGAACCTGATAAATTGAAAGGCAATATAGACCAGTTCAGCTCAAATTCAGGTGACTAGTGAGCCTGGTTCTTATACAAGTGCTGCACATTAAGGAGTTAAACTAGCTTATTATTATTAACTGCTTCTGCTAACTGTCTATAACAGGAAATGTAACCCAGGTGGGTTTGATATTCACAAGATTAAAGCTGATGTCTACCATCAAATGGTGACTACATTAAAGGTATTTTAATGAGGCCAGGGGAGATAATGAATGAATGTTGCTAATTCACTGCAGAGGATACAGCCTGACCTTCTTCTGACCTCTTTGCTGCCAGGTATCTTAAACAACATATTAGTTCTGCTTAAAGCCAAAATAGGATTCTCCATAAGACAAAAACAAGCCAAAATCTTAAGAGAATGACTTTTGTTAGTGTTGAAGTCAGAAAAAAAATAAAATTCTTTTTTCTCCCTAGAGCCCCTATGAAAAGGACTCTGTGTAACAGGAACATAATCTTCCTTACCATCACCTTTATCACAGACACAGCCTCCAGTTTCATGGGTGAGTTTCCTATAGGGCCCCTCGATATTGTCCAATGACAACATGCAAGGAAAATCTCACTATGTAAAGGCTTGGGTGGGGGACTATGATTTAAGGATATAACTCTCTGCTGGTTTAACTTAATCCTGAGTAAATTTTTGAGGATTTGGAGGGACTGCTTATCTTTCAGGTAAGCCTTCATAAATATCAAGCATTTGATAGATTTAAGACAGCAGTGTACTGGAGATTGCACTTTCTAGAAAATGCACGGAGTGCAGTAGCTCTGTTGCCAATTTGTTGTGCTTCCACCTGTTTTCTCCAGTCAATAGAAGTAGGTGGGTAGGTCTTTGTGGAAACTGAGGACCTAATGATGACTTTTCCCAAATAACAGATAATATTATTAAGAGGTCAAAAGATAATATCTTTTGCTAAGAGGTGAACTAAAGTAACACTATTCAAGGGGCATGCACGAAATATTTCAGCACCTAGTATGGGTGAATGAGTAAAAAAGCTATCAGGAAAAAAGAAATTAATACAAGTGAGAATATATTTTAAGACTTTATCAACTAGATACAGGAAGTAATTTCAAAATGCATTTGGAAAGGAAAGAAACACATTAGATGAAATTGATGAAGTTTTATCAGAGCCTTGTGTTGAAAAACATTTTCCCTCAACAAGTTTATCAAGAAATTTTATAGAAGTGTTAAATAAATATTGTACTGTCTATATGTACACTTCCTCAGTATTTATTTATTTTGAGACAGAGTCTCACTGTGTTGCCCCAGGAAGAGTGCAGTGGCATCATCATGGCTCACTACAACCTCAAACTTGTGGGTTCAAGTGATTTTCCTCCTGGGACTACAGGACCATTCCATGACACTCAGCTAATTTTTCAATTTTTTAGCAGAGATGGGGTCTTATTCTTGCTCAGGCCAGTATGGAATTCCTGAGCTTACGTGATCCTACTGCCCAGGCTCCCAGAGTGATAGGATTATAGGCATGTGCCATATGACTGGGCCATCCTGTTTTTAAAGGGTGTATGTAGCTTAAAATACTGAAGAAAACATAAATGAGAGGGGGAAATCCTAGGAATTATGTTCTTGGCCAGATTTATTTTGGCCGTCACACTCAGGAAACTATGTAGTTGACCAGGTTTGGAGTATTGTATTTGGACACTGATCCGTAACTATAGTCATCATTTACTGACCACCATCTACCTCCTAATAAGTAAGGTTAAAATGGCAACAAGAAGAATGGCAACAGATGATTTTGGCATCAAAATTTAAAATGGTCGTGACACCTTTAAATTCACATGAAGGTTAAAATAGTGATCCTATTTTATCATTATCTAAATACACACTTAGATAAAGCCGTCTAATCCTTTCTGTCACTACCAAAATCCTTGAAAAAATAATCTATGTTTATTTTTGCTTCCTTATGTCACTTCTCTAATGTCACTTCTTTAGTCACAGCAACTTTTTCCAGTGTGTTCCATTGATGAGTCCTTCTGGTCAAGTGCAAGGGAAAGTTTGTTGTCATTTCCTTAGTTTACCTGAGCACTGGCAGGATGGTATGGAGGCAAGGTAGTAGTTCAGTAAATGTTGGATAACTTTACCCTGTTTGGTGTCTTCTTAGTCCAGCTACCATGTGTATCCCAATAACTCTCTAATGCTTATGCGTAGCCTGGATATCTTGCAGGAATATAGACCCTGTCATCAATGATCTGTAAGATGTGCTCTTTTACATGTTTCACAGACACATTTGCATAAAAATGCTCAAAACCAAATATGTGTTTTTCACTAAACCAACCTCCACTTAGCATTCACTAACCTGTCCTTCTGTGTCCAGTCTTGTGAAAATCTCAGGGAAAAGAACCCCTCAAAAACCAGAGTAACTGTTCATTTATCTTACTTCCTTTGTCATACACCAATTAGTTCATGTCCTTTAGGTTAGGTTGTAAGTGAATGAGAATACAATGCAAAATTCCTTCAGAAAAAAATAAATCATTGCTCATTTTACTGACAGTTCAGGCCTTACTGGTTCTCTGGCTGAAATTCTGCCCCAAGGTTTTCTTGGGGGTCTTTCCATCAGCTCTGGTTCCTTCTGCTCTGTCCCTATTGTTGGTAGCATTTCCTATTAGGGCGGCAGTTGGCTGCCTGCAGTCTAGGCTCGCATACCATCCTCTCAGAAATTCCAGCTGAAAGAAGAATCCCTTCCTCAAAAGTGTGCAAGAAAGAATCTGGGAATCTAATCTTATTGTCTTTGTTTGTCCAGAATTCTATCAAGTGCCTGATCTAAGCAGTGTGGTAGGAGGAGGCAGTAATGACTGGTTGGTCTGCATTACACAGCCACAGCTGGAGTAGAGCTGAGGATGACACTGCTTAAGGCAGACGAGTGAAAATGGTGTTGGGTTTATAGTAGAGAAAGTGAGTGCTCGCAGTATTTTCCTAGAATGTGTACTTTTCTCTTTTTTCCTAAAAATGAGGCAAATATAGAAACAAAAATAAAAGTATGAGCATACTAAACCCTAACCTTGATATGGTTTTAACTCTACCATAGGAATTTGTGAAAAGTAGGCATAATTTTGGAAGTCGTCTAAATAAGTCTGCCTACCAAGAGGTCCCCTTGTAAAGCTCTATTTATCTCCTAAGCAAGTGTCAATTTTTATGTATAGCAAAGCTTAATGCTTTTACTCCTTCAAAATAAATGTTGGGTTTAAAAAAATAGTTAATTAATCTAGCTTTTTCTAGCTAAAATAATAGAAAAGTAGTTCAAGGGAAAGGCTGGAAATAAGAAGAGAAGGTGTTTTTTTTTAGTTTGGAGAAAACTCAGGAATGACTTAAATCATGTAGATTAAGTACATAAAGATTTTTCATACTAATTTGATCCACCAGCTGTTCCTTTCCACTGCAAATTAAACAAATGGAAAAGCTTAATTTGCAGAAAGAGGATTTAGATTAGGCATAAAGAATCTAATGTTCCCATACATATTGGATGCACTTGTAGCCAGAGCAGACAGCATCTCAGGTAGCCTCAGCGTGAAGGTGGTCTTCAGTTTGCTGCAATAGCATAATGATGGCTCCCCACCACAGTTAGGGAAGCAGAAAAGCTCTGAGTTATTGGAGGCTAAAATGCACTCACCACTGGAAGGAATACTATGCCTTTCTTTGCTACTTTTCTATTAACTATTAAGCTGTGAAAGATGCTAGCTGACCAGAATGGTGTATACCTGTAGCTCCCAACGTCAGGCATAAGAGTTGCCTTAATGGCTTGATAAAACACAAGGCTAGACCCTGCCCATAGATTCTGATTCAGTAGCTCTAAGGGGCCTGGGATTTTCATTTCTTACAGGTCTTCAGGTGATGCTAAAGCTGCAGTCCTAGGCAGGTGATGCTGAAGCCCTGGGCAGACTAATTTAAGAATCATTAATTTCAATATTATTTTGTTGTGAGAAGAAGACATTGACTATTCTTTTGGAATTAGGTGTTTTAAATGCAAGTGCTTAGGTAGTTCCACACACTTAATGAATTAAATGTAAACCTCTGTAAGCAGTATTTTCTCAGAACCCTTTTACCAAACTGGACTCATATGGAAGTTTGAGTAACTTCATTGGAAGTTTAGTAAAAGTAAGAAACATGTGTTAAAAAATTCCAAAATTCAGACTACTTTTTAAAAATATACTTGCATCAAATTATTATTATTTTTTTTCTGAAACTGAGTCCTACTCTCTTGCTATGGGGTAGAGTGCCATGGCCTCAGCCTAGTTCACTGCAACCTCAGACTTCACGGTTCAAGTGATCTTTCTGCCTCATCTTCCCAAGTATCTGGAAATACAGACTCCCGCCATGACACTTCACCAATTTTCTATTTTTTTTTTTAAATTTCAGATTAATCTAAGGGTACAAATGATTAGGTTACGTTGTTCGCACTAATTAGGTAAAGTTCATTTTGTAGACGAGCCCTTCACCCAGTGGGTGTGCTGTATCCCCCTACATCATGCTCACTAGATAAGAGATTAGCAGTCTCTCTCCCTTTTCCACTCTTCCCTTCCCCTCCTCCCTGCTGCTCCCCACTTGAATTTAATTTTGTTTTCTTTCATGCGGGGAAGTAGCTATTTATTGATTTTATATTGCATTCATTGGATGCTTATTTTTCCATTCTTGTGATATTTTACTAAGAAGAATTTTCTTCAACTCTATTCTGGTAATACAAAAGATGTAAAGTCTCCATCTTTTTTATAGCTGAATAGTGTTCCATGATATGTATGTATGTGTATATATATATATATTACATTATATATATTAATATATATATTCCATGATGAAAAGTAAACTATGGTGCATTTATATATATATATATATGTATATATATATATATTCCATGACATATATATATATACCAAGAGTATATATATATATGCCATAGTTTACGTATACATATATATGTATATATATATTTGCCCTAGTTTACTTTTGGTGTATATATCTATATATCTATATATCTATATATATGTCATGGAATATATATATATGCACCATAGTTTACTTTTCATCATGGAATATATGTATATATATTAATATATAATGTAATATATATATATATACACACACATATCATGGAATACATATATATGCCATAGTTTGAGACCAGCCTCAGAGTGAGACCCCATCTCTACTGATTAGTATAATTATTTATTCCTCCAGTTTAGAATGTATTTGGCAAAGGTTTGCACCTGCCAGTGGGTCCCTGTCAATTAGCTGATGGACCTTCAAAGTTACAGAACCATTGACATGATGGGTGTCTATACATGAAGTTCATGAATTAGTTGAAATATATTAGTCATGGTTCCCCAGAGAAACAGAACCAATAGACTTTATGCAAATATCTATGAGTTTTTATAAGTATATATAATTTATCAAAAGAAATTGGCTGATGTAATTGCAAAGGCTGAGAAGCCCTGAGATTTGCATTTGGCAAGTTGAAGACCCAGGAGAGTTGATAGTATATTTCTAATTTGAATGTGAGTCTAAAGGTAAAGGAAAACCAATGTCCCCCTTGAAGGTAAGCAGGGAGAGCAAATTGTCCCATGCCCAGGTTTGTTGTATTTAGGCCTTCAGCTGATTAGATGAGACCCACCCACTTGGGGAGGGTAATCTTCTTTCTTTATTCTACTGATACAAAAGTTAACCTCACTCAGAAACACCCTCACAGACACTCCCAAAATGATGTTTAACCAAATATCTGGATACCTGGTGGCCCAGTCAACTTGACACTTAATATTAACTGTGAGCATTCTTTTCTTCCCTATGAGCTTTCTTTTCTTCTCTTCTTCTGGTTCGGATAGCTCGAAAGTCTATTTTTGCTGACACACTATGATACATTACTACTGTCATATTTTAACCTAATTAAAATCTAAGTTAGAAGGACATTCTTTTGGATTTTGAACAAACTTTATGTGTGTTTTTTTTTTTTTTTGTAGAGACAGAGTCTCACTTTCTCGCCCTTGGTAGAGTGCTGTGGCATCACACAGCTCACAGAAACCTCCAACTCTTGGGTTTAGGCGATTCTCTTGCCTCAGCCTCCCGAGTAGCTGGGACTACAGGTGCCTGCCACCATGCCCAGTTATTTTTCTGTTTTGCAGTTTGGCCAAAGATGGGCTTGAACCCGCCACCTTCGATATATGGGGCCGGCGCTCTACTTGATGAACCACAGGCACTGCGCAAACTTTATGTATTTTGAGATTTTTGCCAAATGTTCTACACATTTTAAGTTTTAAACCATAGAAATACTTTTGTATCTATTTTAATTAAATGGCAAAAATATTTCACATAAGTCATAAACCAAGCCTGAGTATTGGCCATTAGTTACTAAGCAGTAATTTTATATCATATATCCCTTATTTATAATATATAAATGTTTTATATTGTATAGAACTATGTGTATAACTATTTCCTGGTTTATCTCTATGATTAAATTTCCTTCATGGTACTGTAGAACGTAGAGTGTGGCACAATTCAAATGTAGGAATAGTTATCTAAGTCATGAATCTTATCCCACCTCGGCCTACTTATTATAATATTTCTCTTCTAGGAACTTTTTATATACCATTGAATAATTAAAAAGAAAGGGTGATTTATTTTGCTTTCCTTTATCTATAATGACCTTAAAAGAGGAAGGCGAGACAGAAGGTTGGTACTGTTAATAAATACCTGCAGTCTTTCACCGTGTTTTGCTGGAGTGGAGAGGGAAGAGAGAGCTCCATTTTTCTCTTCCTCGGCAGGTCCCTTGGGATAGGTAAAGCACTCCAGATTGGTCCTATAAAGCATCCTCTTGTTCTCAGCAGGTGCCAGACTACTCTGGCACATTTCCCACATCCATATAGATAGATACATATGTGTGTGTGCACATATAAATAATATGTCTTTATTAAGCAACCAGAGAGCCGCAAGCCTTGGAAGGGAAACCCTATCTGGGGGTTTATAAAAACCACCCTATCTGGCATAATAACACTCTTTCTTTCAGTGCACATATAAATACACACCTCTTACCTGCCTCATATTATTATAGTATTCAGAATCTCCAACTTTGAATGCCATTAATTCTGCTGTGATGAGTGATTATTGTTACATTTTATGAAAATATACCATGGTATATATACTGTGAATATTGGAATATTGATAACACAATTCAGACTTTGTGCATTACCACTTTTTCCTAAAGGTTGTGAAATCCTGTTAAGTCTCTTTTTCTTTCTCCTACCCAGAATTTCACCACGATGATCATGTTTTGAAAAATGTTACTTTCCTTTGATTTGGCCTCGGGTTGATAATAGCTGTTAGTCATGATGAAGAGTACCTAAAATCTCACCTCCTCTCAGAAGCTTTGTGGGATTTCATGTGTTTATTCATTAGAGAGTATGTGTTAAGTATTTAAGTGTGGACTCAGTCCTTGCTGGATGAAGAGCTTGGACTTCTGCCTCCCTCTTCTCTTGATGTGTATAATTACCCTTGCCCTTTCTGTCAACAAAAGCCCTGGAAAACGCAAACAAATGAACGATAAGAAAAGCTCCAGCATTCTATGTGTTGATTATTTTATACTGTTCCCTTACAAAGCAATATTGCTCTCCTCTTCTTCCCTAAATATTGTCTTAAATTGCTCCTTTTGATGTCTGCCATGCTGTTAACATGCACTTGTTGGGCTGCTAGTATCCTCTGCTGTTATGTTTATGTACCTCTGGAAAGTAGACCCAGAAGTCCATGAAGAAGGAATGCTTTCATATTAGTTTCCTTGGGCTGCTATGAGCAAAGAACCACAAACGAGGTGGGTTAAAACACTAGAAATTTATTTTCTGAAAATTCTGGGCCCTAGAAGTCCGAGATCTAGTGTTAGCAGAGTTGTTTCCTTCTAAGCACTGTGAGGGGAAGTGTGTTCCCACGTCCCTCCTAGGTTCTGGTGATTTTCTGGTAAGCGTTGTCATTCCTTGGCTTGTGTGCGCATCGCCCCTACATCTGCCTTTGCGTTCTTATGACTTTCTCCCTCAGACGTTTGGATTAGAGGCTCATGTTTCAAGCCTCTAGTATGAACTAATTTTAACAAATTATACTGGCAACTACCCTAGGGGTTAGGACTTCAAATTATGAAATTTGGGGTGACACAACTCAACCCATAATAGTTCCCTAACAATTGGGAATTATAAAAAATAGAAGTGGGAAGAGACTGATAAGATGACACTCACATATTTGCTCCTCATCATCTTCTGCCAATCACCTTCTAAAACCAGTGGATCTTGTCAAGACATAAATTTCTTCACAATTTTAAAGAGAGGCACAAGAATACATTCCATTAAGAAGAAAGGTGATTAGAAGTTATGTTTTGTTTGAAGGGAGGTAATGCAGCTTGGAACACATTACAATATTACTATGTATGTGTCACTTTTAATTTTACAATTTGTGTACTAATGACTAAAAATTTCTGTCAGATAAGATTTTTATTATTTTCGGTGCTCATGTATGAATGTCTAGAAATTTGGTGGTAGTACCCAAATGCCAGATTTATTGGGTTGTTATTTTTACCTAATTATCCTGATTCTATAAAATCTTTTGTGGAGAGGAGTTTTTAGGAACTCAGTGTCACATTTCTGACTTTGTGGCTTCATAGTGATTTAGAATTACTTACTAAGATGTCAAAAACAGTTCCAAATGATTACTTTTTTTTTTAATTTTATGTGAAAACTGGATTATACCAAGTGTTAGCATCCTATCAAGTTTTTTATATTTAAGTTCCTAGCAGGTTCTTTATTATAAAGCAAGTAGTGAATAAATAAAAATGTACCATTATTTTACTCATTTAGATGCTTGTACCTCCCTTCCCTCCCCTGCTAGCTGAATATTTTAGTACCAGCTAATTATTAAAAGATAAACTTTGAAACTGTAGAAATAATTTTACAAGGCTGTTTAGAGTTGTGATCTGCATGGATTACAATGGCTGTGTGTTCATGTATGTGTGCCAGAGAAAGAAAAAAAGAGAGTTAGAAAAAGGGTATAATTTTACATAGCTGCTTTTTGAGAATTACTGAAACCCCAAAGAAAGATGCTACTTCTCTGCAGATTATTTTGCTTGCTTGTGCACACATTTAAGTTTGGTGCATTTGGGGGTTGTACATTACTTGGTGTCTATTTACGATGATAAAATGCCTTGCTCATGCTAGTCTTTACCCTTATCATGACCTTCTCATTAGAGTAAGAAGAAAGAAAGAAACACACTGGACTCACACGAAGGAAGTTCCACTGCAGGGGAATGTTCTTTGCTTTGCTATAAACCAATGAAAACCTGTCTGAGTACAAACCTTTCAAAGGGAAGCAGACTGTGTGCACCTGATATTGGGGGCAATGAAATGACTGTGTTAGTTGGGTATGTTAGGTGTGTATATTTCTGTAAGCAGTTGGACTGTTCTTTCCAAGGTTTCCAGACAGATCATCTTCACCATGTTTTTACAGTTTGAATGATTATTTTCTTTTCGAAGATAAGACACCACCACAATCAAACATCTTGTTTGGCACTCAGTTATATGTGTCTTCTCAAGGGCTTTGGAGTCTTATATGTGTATCTTAAGTTGGGTTAGCGTAGAGTGCAGGAATTGGGAGAACTGGGCAATACATTTCATAATTTTTCCTAAGGTCATCAGGAAGCCTAAGAAAGCTAAGAAAATAGCCCTGTTAAACTTGTCCTCTCTGACCCAAAACTCACTATCCCTACCCAGGAAAATAAACAATTGATTTTGGACTAAGCCTTGAGATTTCTCCCTGTATGTTCAGCTTTTAAGATTTGCATAGTAAAAACTCTAATTCAAACAACAGAAGTGTGCTCTTAGTTCCTTTCTTTCTTTGCTAGATTTATGTAGCACCTTTGACCCAAGGTCCTGCGTGCTTTCTTAGGTCAGCTCCTTCCCCACCTTTTAAAAATTGATCACTAGAGATGTAATCTGTGAGTCACCCTAGTGACTCCTGTAAGCTCCACTGGCATCATGTGCTGGCTGCTTGTGTCAGAACCACAGAAACCTACAGGGTGTCAGATCCATGCAATGCCAGCTCTCGGCCGAGAGAGACATCCATCAATGTCTTATTGCAAGTGATGCCCACTTTGAGAATTTCATGTTGCAAAATTGTGGCCATGAGACTAATTAAAAAAAAAATCTGCATGTATGCAAAAAATGCAATTGGTTTTTTTTTTTTTGCTTCCTTATATTTCCATCAAATAATAGTATATTACCAGAAAATGAACATTATGTAACTTCTCCAATGCTAATTGCTAAAAGCCGCACAAATCTTTGAGGAGACAGCAGATCTAGTTGGAAACAAGTGAGAAGAGAAAATTGGGGGTCTGGAAAGAAAAGAGGGACGGCAAAGCCAGTGCAGGTCTTCTCAGCGCAAAGCTACTTTTCTGATGAGGAAGCTTTTTCTCCAAAGCCCCTCAGTTTAAAAAAGGGAAAGATGATGGAAACTCTTTCGTTAATTGTCAACTCACACCTTTCTTTAATGAGTTTCCTAGAAGTTTATGGTTAAGTTACCCTGGTGACTCAGGTAGGGTTTCCTTCAACTCCAGCTGAGTCTGTCAGAATAGGAAAATGGGGGTCCATTTTCTGATTAATGAAAATAATAATTATATACAGATGAAAGCAAAGAGAGAAAGCAAAAAGCTTCCATGTTACTTTAAACAAAGAAGAGTTAAGGCCTTATCTTAACTATGCATTGGCACCGCAATGCGAAATGGTCATGCAAAATTAATTTTTAATGTGTTCAATTTATATTAAAAATTTCTGCAAGTGTGTGAATTTTTTTTCCAAGGCTGGAGTGCTACTTCATTTACAATATTCCCTGAAGGTGTTTTTTTTTAAAGAGACTCTTAAACTGAAGCCATTTTAAGGGTTTTATGAGACATTATGTGAGCTTTCATATGCAAGTTAGTCGTTAAGTACCAGATATTATATTCTGTAATATGCTTAAGTGATATTAGAGGCTGTATATAGCCTGCAGTAATGGCTATTGCTGCTTTTTTAATTTATCAAGAAAATGTTGCTTAAATAAGGAGCAAATCAATGCTGGGTTATACAAAATATAAATGTAAGGAAGTAACAGTATTTTTTATATACTTGCTTCTTTCCAGCTTCACTGGAAGGGAAAAATACAGCATACTTTCATGACTTGTAGTGACAGAAATTATAAGAAAAAATAAATAAATGGTGTATTTCCAATTAGAGAACTGGTAAGGATACACAGAATGGCACTGAACAATGAATACCCATTACTACACAGTGCTTTTTGATGGGTATAAATAGGAATTTTTGTATGCATTCTGGCATTCAAACATTTTTTTTTTTTTTTTACTCAGACCTGAACCAGTTAAGGCTTTGACTACTCTGCCTACAAAGGGACATATTTGTATTAAGCTGGTTTCATTGGACAAGCTTTAAAAAGCACGGGTAAAGCTCCATGTGGTGCGTGAAGTTAACCTAAAAGAATTAAAGCCAAATTCTTGTGCAATGATCCTCCTGCCTTGCAACTCAACCATTACCACCAACACTACCATCTATTTCACAATGTAGATAGTTCTTCAGAAATCTATTCTTTAACATGCTTCCACACTGAATTTCTGTTTGGCAGGAAATAAGATAAGTCCTGTGTTCTGGAGTTTATCCTTATAGACATAGGCATTGAACCTAAGCTAAAAGCTAATTCATTTCTCATTAAAAAAAAATTATCTCAAAATAGTAGCTAACATTAAGCAAAAATAATTTGATAGTATGAAATTTATATTATACGTATATTTTCATATTGAAAGCAAATGATTCTGTAGCTGAGATTGTAGCTTAGATTTAGATATGACATACAAATAACCCCATGGGAATTGGAAATATTACTGATTTTAGCTTCACACTCTGAAAAATATGGGATAAAAAATCCAACTAGGTTTTGTTTATTATTGTTTACAAAAATCTAGAATCTGTAATCAAGTTTCAAACTTTAAAATAAACAAAACCAATTAGCTTTCCCAACAGAAGAGAGTTGCATTTAATTATTTGGTTAATATTTCTTACCATTATAAGTATTATCATATTTTTGAGGGGAATTTTTAAATAGTATCTTAAATATCACCAATGTGTTGTAGAAGTTTCACCCATTAAACGCCCATTTACTTTTAATATAAGAAAAGAATGCCCAATCAGATTTTCCCTGACACTGTGTTTTGTGAGAGCAATAGCAAAAAAAAAAAAATAAGCCAACATACAAAATAATTGGCAGAGAATATTTATTATAAGCTCAATACGTGTTAGGAACTTCCATATGTAAAGTACGGGCTAATCATTGTTTATTGATTAACTTTTATATTCATTCGATAAACATTTACCAAGCCCCAACTATATTCCTCACATAATGCTCCGAAATTCTATGGGCTCCTAAATTGTCTTCAAAATCATCCACAAAAAAGTAAATTATGCTTACTATCATTTCAATAGTCAGTATATTTTTGATTTCCTAATTCTTAAAGGATGATCATAAAAATGGTTCACATTATAGAGGTAGCTCTCAGATAATCAGCATGCTTGGTTTAGGTTCTGTTTATGTTGGACCATGCCATAGCCAACACTTTCCTGAGTTTTCTGTTGTGTTCAATGTTGGCAAGAATCTCACTCTATATACTAACTATTCTTATTGCCATTATTTTTATTTGGATGATGATTATTTTATTTTGTTAACACTGGCAGGCAGAGTTTTCTATTTGTAACCCACTTCATGCTGTAGAAGCTTTCTGTTTCCTGGTAACCCTGGGTCCCCGTAAATCCAAAACTGCATATTTAAAATGAAGACAATATTCCAACCTAGCATCCTGCCTTCCTCAGCCCAGCTGCAGATCTCTCTCCCTCCTTCATTCTCCACTCTGCATTATGATTAAATACATTTAAAATCAAAATCATCTTTTCCACTTGCCTTTCCTATCCCAGCTGCTGATTCCCACCCAATCCTTCTTTTGGAGTCAGATTTAATACGAATATTTAAAATCAAAATCATCTTCTGTTTCTTTGCCCTAGCCCAGCAGCTGCAGATTTCTACTCCCAGTACTGCTGTCAGTAGCTCACCAAAATGTTTCCCAGAAAAATAATATAAAGTTGTTTCCCCCCCCAAAACTGCTGGTGTTTTCATGACCCTCCTGTTAACTTGTTTTCTTTTATTGAGATCACGAGAACGGCTTTGCCAGAAGTTAAGTATGTCAAATTACAGGGTGTGTGTCAGGGGTTAATGTCACTTTAAATTAATTAATACCAGTATAAAATGGCATGTAGTGTTATTTTTTCCATTCATTCTCATAGAACATGTCTGAACACATGTACATACTGTACATTTTTTGATCGATACAGGGAATAAAAACTGAATAGAGCTTAGCTCTACCAGATCTTAAAATAAACATTCAGAAGAAGTAAGCAAATAAAGTTTTTTGGCAGAGAGTTTATTTATTTAGAAACAGAGATACAGTTGCTTACACTTTGTACAAATGTTTTATCTCTTTTTCCGTAGCACCTGTCCCTGAGTGAATAGAACCACATCTGTCTCATCTTGGCATAACAAGTACACATCTACATCTGTGAATGATGATTCCATTTTTGAAGGAAACAGTGTATACTTTTGCACTTCTGCAGTCTAGTGAAAAAAATGCACAATGGATTTTGTGTCTTGCAGGAAGGCTTTTAAATAGTGAAGAGAAAGTTTGAAAACTGGTGCCAAAATATTGAATTCACAATTTAAGAAAGTGTGCATTTTACCCTATCTGGGTATGCATGTTGTACATGTAAATGTATATATATTTTTATTAACACAAAATATCAGATAAAGAAAAGATTTACTTAGTAGAAGGTACAATTTAGGAAACAAAAATGCTTTAGTAAACACTTCAATATTTTACAAGCTCAAAGGATGGTAATAGTTTGCATAATTCTTCAGAAATATTTTCTGAAAGAACAAGATTAATTTTAGGGAAGGAAGAATTCGAAGTCTTAATTGATACCAATTAGAGTTACTGACTGTGATAATTTAGGGCATTTTGCATTATGCACACTTCAAATTTAATACAAATAACCAATCTCTATGCAGAATCCTCTAATAATTAATGAACAGGGTGAGGGGAGGTGGTAGATCTTGGAAGCTGTAACTTCAGATCCAAAGAAGAAGATACAGTTCTGAAGACACAATAATTTCTGTTTCTCCCAAACCCATGGTCTCTATTTCAAGTCAGAAATGTGGCCATTGCTCATTCTCTCTTTCAAGCTCTGCTCCTCACATGTACCCCAATCTCTTGATTCTAGTTTATTTCATTCCCTTCCTCTACAGTCATGTTTCAATTCGCCATTATCTCCTATTGAGATTCTGCAAAAGCCTCTGAATTGGCCTATGGGCCTCAAGACTAGCTTGTCTCCAATCTCTGCTCCCATGGTGACCAGGAAACATGTCCTTGGACTCACTTGTGATCTCTGATTTCCCTGCTTAACACCCTGCAACAGCAGTTTATTCCCTACCTGAGAAAGCCCAAACTTACTCCCTCATGGTTGTTTCAAGGGACTCACACATTGTCATTCTGAAGGTGAGGCAGCCTCAACTCTTTGAAGCTGGCTGTGTCCCTCCACGCTACCTTCAGCCTTTGATGAGTTATTATCAGTTATTGAAACCTTGAAACTGTGTTCTTGCATGCTCTCTGTCCTTCTCACCTCTGAAATTTTTCATATGTTATTCCATATACTTGGAACAATTTTCCATTCTATCTCTTTCCTGCCAGCCCTCCACAGTACTCTACTGCAGGGGTGTCCAACCTGTGGCCCATGGGCCACATGCTGATTTTGTGAGGACATTTTTGCTTACCTGTGATATCAGATGTCACAAAATTAAGCACAGACATTTTTTCCTTTCCATTTCTTTTTTTTTTTTTTTTTTTTTGCTAATCAACTTTCATTATTGTTTGTGTATTTAACGTGTGGCCCAAGATACCACTTCTTCCAATGTGCAGCCGAGAAGAGAAAAGTTTAGATACCCCTGCATACTGCACAGTGGCAAATGGCAGTGAGTGAAGCTATGTGACAGATATCATAGCTATGTAATAGGTGTGAAACAAGGGGCAACAGGAATTACAAACTCAAAACTTCATGGTCTTATTCTTTTCAGGATGCCCTTTTTTTTTTTTTAATTTCAAATTACTATGAGGGTACAAGCTATTATGTTGCATCTGTTAGGTAAAGTCCAAGCTATAGTTGACCACCTGACCTGGGAGGCGTGCCATGTACCCCTACATCATGCCCATTAGGTGAGAGCATACCATACCCCCTTACATCCCCCATACCCCTCCTGGTCCCTCCCCTCCACTTGAATTTGTGTTTTTTCCTTGTGTGGGTGTATAGTTGTTCATTTACTGGTTTCATATTAGTATTGAGTACATCAGATACTTGCTCTCCCATTCTTTTGATACTTTACTAAGGAGAATGTTCTTCAACTCCATCTGGATGCCTATTTATTGTGTGTAGAATATCGACTTAGGCACTGTAAAAATATTTTTTAAATGCTCAAAAGTCTTGCAGTGCTCCAGAGAGAATTCAATGGATACAAGAAGGTGTGCTGGTATACAAAACAGGAGTGACACAGAAAGGGTTTACACGAAATAGAAAAGTATTTTGCAGTTTGGTGCAAAGAGTGCAGATAATTCTTTTACATATTATTATCCTTGGCTATACCATTATCTCACATTCATTTTTATTCACAAATAAAACAGTCAAGTTTTTGATAACACTGCTGTCATGGTTTGAGGCCTTCCAAGATAATCCTTTAGGTGATTCTTTAATTATCTCCCTGGTTACCATTTCCCAGAACATCACAGGTCTTGCATCTATGAATCTCAGCTTCATTCTTCCTACTTCTCTGAAAGTCTATTTATTTTTTCTTGATCACTCCATGGTGAGAACCAAGAATATCTGCTCTCCATGGCTGTCTGTTCACATTGTTAAAGAATCTTGTATCTCACTGATCATTCAAATAACACTAGGTTCTCAAAGGAAAAACTGTGGCTGTGAACTTAACTGGGCTCTATTTTGATTTCAAGGACATCGTGGTCCCAGGACAATTGCTGCACTATTGCATTCTCATCCCCTGACTTCCTGTGAGACCTTCAACTGCTCTCAAATGCTCTGCATGTACTTTTTTTCCTTGGGTTGGAGCTGCCTCAGTGTGGCTGCAGTGCTGACCATTGGTGTGCACCTTTCCATATTCTTTTTTTCACCTAAAGGTGAGAAGAGCAAATGGCATAATTTACCCACACTTCCTGGGTGGTCACACCTTCCTTTTCTCCCCTGCCTGGCCAAACCCTACTGCCATCTGTTCTCCTAAGCACCACAGGCCATCCTGAACTTGACAATATACTATGGTGTTACAGACAGAAAAAATGAGCTGTGATAGAAATCTGAAATTCTTTCTCCAATCTATAGAGTGTCCAATTTCCTGTGTTCTGTTCATTGCAGTCAGTTTGTATATGTACACTTTAAGGCTCCTTTTGCTCATTTTTGTTGCAAGGAAAGAATTTAAAAAATAATCAACAGAGATGGTTATACTATGTATAATGTGCATTATTTATTGATCGCATTCTGGACTTTTTAGACAAACATATAAACAGTTTAAAAATATGTGTTATATGCACGAGAGAATAATAGTTCCACTCTAGTGAGGAAATTATTTATTTATGGTAGTTTCCAAAATATATTACTCTATCAGTTTTACTCATCAGTAAATGTGAATTTAGATATTTAAAAAATATTAGGTATTTTAAAAAGAATGTAGGTAAAAAGGATTTTTATCTGCTGGAGGATATGTATATATATATATATATATATATATATATATATATATATATTTATATATATAATTTTAGACATGCCTGTCATTTGCAAATTCCTCAGATTTCTCTGCTGATTCCAGATGTTATAGCAGAGTTAACAATGCTATGTAGAAAAAAAATCTGTAATAAAATTCCCAATAATAAACAATGAGAATTCAAAATTGCAATAGAGACTTTGACTCATTTTTTATAGGTCAGCATAATTTTACTTCTGAGAAGAAAAGAATTGATGTCTTCAGACCCCACAAATGTATATATCCTGCTTAGTGATTTTTAAACTCTATTACATTGATTTCCATTATTTTAATTTAAAATTCCTATTTAACTCCAAACATAGAATTAACCTGTCAAATTTCATTTAATAAATATTAAATGTAGTACATATTTTCTTTTTTGACAATTTGAATAATCAACAAAAATTAGAAAGATTGCCATTGAAGTTCAAGATTTAAGAGCATAATAAAAAAATTTCCTAGACACAGAATTTTTTTTTTTTAGGGGAGATAAGATTTTACTTTTTAACGTTTGAATACATATTTACTTTAGTTGTCTCTAACTTAGGAAAGAGAGATGTTGAGAACAGGAAAAATTAAAATCAGGTTTAAATTATTAATCTCCGGTATCTCTAGAAAATATAATAAAGCTCCAAGAGTAAAATAAAGGAAAATCCTTCTAACGGCTTGTGACCATGAAATCATCCTCATTTGATAAGTGGATCATTATGAAAGTTTTGAGATAAGCTGTATTAAGGCCCATTATTTCACTTCCAAAAAACACAGTTGATTGCATTCTTTCTGATTCACTTGTACAAATTTCAAGTTGTTCAGTTTATTGGTGTTTCTGGGAGGGCTTCATTTGTTTCCATCTCCACAGATTTTACATTTCGTCTTTTTTGTGTATTTCAAAATTCTTGTGATGACCCAAGAATTATATCTGCCAGTAGTATTTAGTATTGGGGAAATAGTATACAAATATATTCAATGAGGCTTTTATGAAATAGTTGATGCTGCAATGATACTACGTATTTCTAATTTTAGGTAAACATACACTGTTTATTGGGAATGCTCTGTATTTATCTCCTATTTATGTGGATTCTCATATGTAACTGCAATTAGTTTATTCTTGCTAATGTCAACATGGTTAGCTGAAGTCTTCTGATATGAGGTAGATAATTTAGGCTGATTTTACTAGCTTTTATAGGTCTTGGTCTTTCCTGTAAGTGGGAATGATACTCGTTCTACTTATCTCAAATCAAGAGTCAGCAAACTATAGCGCAAGGGCTGAGTCTAGTCTGCAACCTGTTTGGGGGCTAGCCAGGAGCTAAGAATATTTTTCACATCTGTAGTGGGCAAAACCCCACCTATCAGAAACAACAATAAAGAAGATTGTAAGTCTATATGAACTACAGAGCCTAAATATTCACTCTTTGTCCATTTCAGATAAATTTTCTAATCCACTTTATACCATACAATTATTTTAAAAATTAAATGAGATAGTATGCTAAAATAGTTGGCAAGATGGCAGGCAACTGGGAATAGCTCAATGAAAGTCACTTTTTTATTGAAAGGAGATAATTGGAGGAAATCATATGACACTCTCTTTAAGGTCCTTTCAGTTGATAAAGATTCTTTTAATTCTTGTGATTTCATATTCTTTCCTACTATAGAAATAGTCATGCACCTCATGACATTATGGTCAACAGTGGATCACATTTACAATGGCGGTCTCATAAATTATAGTAGAGCTGTAAAATTTCTATCTAGTGATGTTGTAGGCATGCATCATAAAGTTGTAGTTCAACGCATTCATTGCTCATGTATAATGTGGTGTGTATGTGGTGGTGCTGGTGTGAATGATCTTAATATGCTGTCAGTCATATAAAACTATAGCACATACAACTATATATATATAATATATATACATATTTCATAATACTTGATCATGAGAATAAACAACTATGTTATTGGTTTATGCATTTTCTGGCCTATACTTTTTATTCATTGGTTGGTTCAATTTAAATTGTCCAATTTGAATTGAAAGATAAGTTTATTATATCTCAAATAAGAAGCAGTATAATTAATCAAGGTATGTGCCTTACTATCCACAAGTTGTGCCATCCTCATGGTATCTTGTGTATGCCAGCAGTGAAGAAGCCTGGAGAGCAAGTGCCATGAAATTATGAAAGGCATTTTGCACAGCTTGTTGAGAATTGAATATTTTTCCTTGCAGGAAGCGATACAAAGCCTGGAAGAAGTGGTAGTCAGTTGGTGTAAGGTCTGAAGTTTGGGTGAATGGGATGGATGACAGAGTTTCCTAGTCCAACTTCTATAGTTTGAGCAGGGTTATTTATGTGACATATGGTCAAGTGTTGTCTTACAGCTGTCTCTATTGAGCACTTGTGACTGATTAACTGTAACATACTCATCATGTCATACAGTTGGTTGCAGTAGACATCACTGTAATTCACTGACTAGGTTACATAAAGCTATAGTGGATAATGCCAGTGCTAGACCACCAAGTAGACACTACTAGTTTTTTTTGACGAATATTCAGTTTTCACCAGATGACCAATGTTTAAAGAAACAGTTTTGCCTGTTTACTCAACCATTGTAATGAATGATTGAGATTGTCAAAAAGAATCCATTTTTCATCACCCATAATAACATAGTTTAGAAGTGTTTTGACTTTATGTCATGACATCAAAGAAAGACAAGCTTCCAGATGATTTCTTTTCTGACACCCATTTAATTCATGTGTAACCCAACTATCCAGCTTCTTTACCTTGCTGATTTATTTCAAATGCCCCAATATTGTTGGAATAGTAACATCAAACCTTGCTCCTAATTTTCACGCAGATAGAGATGGATTTGTGTCCGCTATAGCTTTCAGCTCATCATTATCCACCTTGGTTTCAGGTCACCCGTATGGTTCATTTTCAAGATTAAAATCACTGGAACAGAACTTCTCAAACCATCAATGATACTATACATTCCTTAGCTACATCCCTTCCAAATATTTTGTTGATATTTTAAGATGTCTTTGCTGCCTTGGTTCCACAACAGAAATCATATTCAAAACTAACATGAATTTTTGACTTATCCATAGTTTCACAAAAATTTATCTGCAAATATTTGAAATATAATCACTTGCCAAAGTGTGCTGCGTGAAAGGAGAATGTACCTCCACAACAAAGAAAAAATGAAAAATGTCAACATGAAATATCAGAGATAGCAACTATCAAACCTAGCATTTAAGGAAATCTCACATTTTATACTTAAATAACCTAATATTTAAGAGTATATTCCTCCACTCAAAATACATGTTAACTGTAAAAGCTCCAGGCAGATCCTTAAGGAGTTATTCCAAAAGAAGGCATTGTTCTTATAGGAGATAACGACTCCATGAATGTTATTGCCCCCAGAGAACTTCCAGTGAGGTAAGATGTAGAGGAGGAAGACAATGTTACTGAACACACTGACCGAGTGTAGGCCTAGGCTAATGTATGTGTGTTTTTATCTTGGTTTTTAACAAAAAAGTTTAAAAGGCTACAGGTATGGTGACACGTGTCTACAGGCCCAGCTACTGCAGAGGCTGAGGATAGCTTGAGCCTTGGAATTCCAGGCTGTAGTTTAAGGTAATTGCTCCAATGACTAGCCAAGCTGCTAACTCAAGCCTGGGCAGCATACTGTGAACCCCATCTCTATTTAAAAAAAGGAGTAAAAAATATTAATAAGAAAGGTTACACAAAAAGAATATAAAAAAAGAAAGTATTGTTATACAGAAACAGTGGGCTTTGTATTAAACTGTGCTATTACAAAAAAGACAGAAAGTTTAACAATTAAAAAGTTCAGGGGACGGAGCGAGATGGCTGACTGGAAGCAGCTTCTGAAAAAGGCTCCTGTCCAAAAGGGAAGATAATCTCAGAAACTGCGCACTTAAGCTGAATACTTGGAACCCAGCAGAGAGAGAGAAGTGATTTCTGTGGGTCACCTCTGCTGAGACAGGCTGCAACCCCAAGAAAGCAAGCTTCAGGTACAAAATTCATCTGAAAGGAAGAGTATCTGTCCCCTCCCCCAAGAAAGCTCTGAGTTTCTTGCTTTTCTGTTTCCTTCCTTTTTTCTCTCCTCTTTTGCTCCTGCGGGTTTTCTACAGACAAGCGGTGAACTGTTTCACCCCACTGAAGAGTGCTGTGGGAAGTGGGGTGTGCTTCCCCTGAGCACCACAGGGTGACTCTGGAAACTCTATTACTAGGCAGAAAACTTGAACTAAAGTTTTCCCCACCATTCTGAACTTATTGTACATCCTTCCCCCCTTACCTGACAAACCAGAAGCCTAACCCCCACTGAGACTAAGGGAGGAGGTCCCTGAGCAGTGCCTCCACCCCTGCCTGCCAGAACAAGCACCCAACCAGGAAAAGACTCTGGGGGGGGCCATGGCGAGTCTCTCTCCCTCTGGCCAGGGAAGCTGCAGGTGAGTGCCTGGCTCTGCGCCCTGTGCTTGCCAGGCTTCTGCGGGCCCACATCTGCTAGAAACTCTGACGGCGACTGCCAGAACTCTGAAGGTCCGCCCCCAGCCAGGAACTCCCCTGGTGAAGGTGCAGGCCTCTGCCTGGCACCTGCAGGAACCCCACAGGTCTGCCCCTGGCCAGTAAATCCCCTGGCGACCGTGCAGCCCTGTGCCCTGAGGAACTATGCCTACAAATGCCAGGTCTCTACAGGCCCATCCCCTGGCCAGGAATTTCCCCAGCAGCTGCCTGGCACTGCGCCCCATGCTTGCTGGGCTTCCGCAGGCCTGCCGTCTGCTAGAAACTCTGCCAGCAACTGCCAGGCCTCTGAAGGTCTTCCCCCAGCCAGGAACTCCCCTGGTGAAGGTGCGGACCTCTGCTTAGCACCCACAGGGCCCCCGCAGGTCCGCCCCTGGCCAGTAAATCCCCTGGCGACTGGGTGGCCCTGCAGGGCTTTCGCAGGGCTGCCTTCTGCCAGGAACTCTGCCTGCAACTGTCAGGCCTCTGCAGGGTGGCCCACGGCCAGGAACTCCCTCCGCAACTGCCAGGCCCTGCACCCGTGCTTGCCGGGCTTCCGCAGGTCCGCCATCTGCTAGAGACTCTGCCGGTGACTGCCAGGCCTCTGCAGGCCTGCCCCAGCCAGGAACTCACCCAGCCACTGTCTGGCCCTGCATCCCACACTTGCCGGGCTTCTGTAGGTCTGCTTTCTGTCAGGGACTCTGCCCATGATGCCAGGCCCCCGGCCAGGGTCACTCCCAGTGACTGTATGGGTCTCCTCCAGGCACCCACAGGGCTGCTGCAGGCCAGCCTTCTTCCAGGGACCCCACTGGCAACCACCAGGCCTCTCCACAGGCCCAGCACCACCCAAAAACTTCGCGGACAACCGCACAGCCCTGTGCCCACCACTTGAAGGGCCAGACGCAATGATGAAAAACAACGAGGGGCAGAATCAACAGAAAAACTCTGGCAATATGAATAATCAGAGTAGACCAACCCCTCCAAGTAATGACAAGGCAGACACAGCACAGGATCTCCTGCATAAGCAAATGGCTGAAATGTCTGAAATCGAATTCAGAATCTGGATTGCAAATAAGATCAGCAGAAGGGAGGAAAAAATGGAATTAGAATTTCAAGCAGTAACTCAAAAGATGACCCAAAAGTTATCTCAAGAATTCAATGAATTAAAAGACAAAATGACCAAAGATTTTGACACCTTGAGATAAGAATTTGCAGCCCTTAAAGATCTGAGAAAATCAGTAGAATCCCTCAGTAACAGAATGGAGCAAGCAGAAGAAGGGATTTCTGACATGGAAGACAAAGCTTTCAAATGCTTTCAAACCTCCAAAGAGCAAGACAAATGGAAGGCAAAAACAGATCACTCTCTCAGAGAGCTCTTGGATAACTCGAAGAAAACCAATATTCGCCTTGTAGGGATCTCCGAAAGTGATGAAGCAGCTTCACAAGACACAGAATCTCTTATTCATGAGATTATGAAAGAGAACTTTCCAAACATGCCAAGAGATTCTGAAATTCAGATAGCAGACAGATTCAGAACCCCAGCACGACTCAACCAGAATAAGACATCCCCCAGGCACATCATAATTAAGTTCACTAAAGTAAATATGAAGGAGAAAATTTTGAAAGCAACCAGATGGAAGAAATCGATAACCTACAAGGGGAAGAATATTAGAATAACTGCAGATCTCTCTGATCAAACCTTTCAAGGTAGAAGAGAATGGTAATTGACTTTTAATCTCCTAAAACAAAAGAACTTTCAACCCAGGATCCTGTATCCCACCAAACTGAGTTTCATTTATGATGGAGAAATGAAATACTTTAATGACATCCACATGTTGAAGAAATTTGCCATAACTAAACCAGCACTCCAGGATATGCTCAGACCTACCGTATATAATGATCAGCGCAAACCTCCAACACAAAAGTAAACTAATCCAGAAACTTTTTATCAAATTCCAACATCCACAACGATGAAAGGATTAAAAATGTCCACTAGATTTTCTAAAGATTTATCAATACTTTCAATTAATGTGAATGGTGAAATTGTCCTCTAAAGAGGCATAGATTGGCTGACTGGATAGAAACACTCAGGCCAGATATCTGCTGCATACAAGAATCTCATCTTACCTTAAAAGAAAAATTTAGACTCAAGGTGAAGGAATGGTCATCTATATTCTAGGCAAATGGAAAAAAGAAAAAAGCAGGTGTTACAATCTTATTTGCAGATACAATAGGCTTTAAACCAACCAAAGTAAGGAAGGATAAAGATGGACATTTCATATTTGTTAAAGGCAATACTCAATATGATGAGATTTCAATTATTAATATTTATGCACCCAACCAGAATGCACCTCAATTTATAAGAAAAACTCTAA
>CAUYRH010053985.1:0-16393 GCA_963574655.1 Perodicticus potto | reverse complement strand
TCTAAATTCGATTTCTGACATCTCAGCCATTTATTTATGCATGGGATCTTCTGCTGTGTCTGCCTTATCATTCTTTGGGGGAGTTGATCTACTCTAATTATTCATATTGCCAGAGTTTTTCCATTGATTCCACTTCATGATTGTTTTTCGCTGTTGTCTCTGGCCATTCTCAGGGTTGGAGAGGTGTCTCTCCAAGATTGGACCCCATAGGGATCACTCTATTGTTGTTGGATATTTATGGGGAGTGACCTTGGGTTGCTCCTCTGGGGCTGCCCCAGCTAAGGAGTTTTGACTGTGGGAGCAACTCCAGAGTGGAGCATGGTACACACGGATCCAGCAGGAAGGCTGAGGAAGGTGCACATAGTTCTGGAACTGCCTGGCACCTGGTGACTTTGGCAAAGAGAGCCCATGGTTCCAGCAGTCTCTGGCTGGGCAGAGGGCACCACGCAGAGGTAAGGAGTGCCTGGAGGGAGGGTGAGAGGTCGTGTGGCTTCCTGAGACCCTGGCAAGATGGGCGGATCTGGTGTGCAGGCAGGGAGGGCACGGGGGTTGAGAAGGATGTGGGTACATGGCTCCCGAAGCCCCTGGCAAAGGCAGCACTGGCTGGGAAGGGCTTGAGTGCCCAGGGGGCATGGCCCACGTGGAGGTTGCACACACTCAGTGGAGTCTCTGGCAGAGGGCGGTCCTGCCTTCCCAGGTGGCCCCTCTGCGGGCTTGCATACACTTGGCAGTCTCTGGCGGTGGGTGGTCCCAGTTGCCCCAGGCAGCCCAGCCCTCTTGGGGGTCGAGGGCACTCTGCAGAGACTCTGGCCATGTGAGCAGTTGGGGGGGAAGCTTGGTGCATCCCCCAGTGTCTCTTGTGGGCAAGGCTTTGGTCCAGCTGACAAGGAGGTGGGATGCTGCTTGAGAACCTCCTCTCACAGTCTCAGCAGGGGATAGACATCTGGTTCATCAGATAAGGGGGGTAAGGGCACACTGGAAGTTCAGAATGGCAGGGAAAACTTTAGTTCAATTTTTCTACCTAGGAAGAGAGCATTCAGAGACACAGCAGGGTCTCTCAGGGGAAGCAGTTCCCCACTTCCCTCAGCACTCTCCCGAGGGATGAGATAAGAGGTCCACAGTTCACCACTCGTCTGTAGAAAACCTGCAGGAGGGTGAGATCACACTTGAGGTGCATCTTTGAAGGGTCAGGAGAAAACTACTAAATGCAGAACACAAATGTTTTCACACAGTAAATGAGAAAAATCTCACAAATGTTATGTCGAACAAATGGATGAAAATATCTCAGATTGTATATGAAGCCTGCTCACTGTACTCCATGATTGAACTAATGTATACAGCTATGATTCAATTTAAAAAATAAATAAATAAATAAAATGAAAAAAAAAAGAAAACCTGCAGGAGCAAACGAAGAGAAAAAAGAGAGGAAACAAACAAACAAAAAAAAACAAACAAACAGAGACCACAGCTTTCTTGGAGGAGGGGATGGGTAGTTTTCCTTTCAGATGAATTTTGTAACTGAACTTCTTGGAGTTGCAGGTTGCCTCAGCAAAGGTGACCAGCAGTTATCACTTCTCTCTATGCTGGGTTCCCAGTCTTTCGCTTAATTGGGCATTTTCTGGACCTATCCTTCCCTTTGGATAGGAGCTCTTACACAAGCTGCTTCCAGTCGGCCATCTTGCCCCTCCCCCAAAATCCAGGCTTTTTAAATTCACCCATATTATCTCCTATCCATTTATTTTAGGGAGACACATAATAAATATTGGTGTAAAAAATGACTAAATTAAGTTCCTTCCCCATTACATCAGAGCAGGTACAATCTCAAAGGGCAGCTTTCTAATGTCAGAAAAGTATTAAAATGTTACATTCATCAAAAGTCTTTTTCTTTGACAAACTTCATAAGGGTTCCTTGTCTATCAAACTCACAAAAAGCCATGTAGGCAAAAATATAGTGAATGATATTACAAATAGTCTAACATAAGCAATGTTAAGACATAAGTCTAACATTTTCTTAAAGGATAGAAAAGAAAAGGGGGCACAGTTGGGTCTTGCATTCTCATCTATAACAGCTGTTTTGAGTTTCTCTCATAGGCAAGTCCCAGAACATAGGTAGGCAGAAGTGGTATTTTTCTTGTTTTACTGAAAGTAAAACAAAAATCAGAAATAGGTAAAGGAATTTACCTGAAATCATACAGAGGGTCCTTTAAAGAACAAACAGAACTCTATTGCTTTTGGCTTTTTTTTCCAACATGTTATGTTCTACCTATTATATAAGTGTGAACAATTAAAAATGAGAGTGGCTCAAAAGTAAATGAAATCTCCTTTAATTTGCTGCTTTCACCATAAAAAAGAACCACCTTAGATCCTCACTGTAATGTGACTCACTGCAGCGCAGAATTCAATATAGTCAGTTCATCCTTAGAGTGAACTTCAGGATCTCACCCTCCAGATTTCTTTTTCTTAATTTCAGAATAATAGAAGAGTACATATGATCAGGCTATACTGTTTACGTCTGTTAGTAAAATCCAAGCCGTAGTTGAGCCCTTCACCCAGGAGGTTTGCCACACACCCCTACATTGTACCTTTTTGGTGAGTATTTACCAAACCCCCTCCCCCAACCTCCTTCCTCCCTTCTTGAATTTAATGTTTTTTTCTCTCCTGTGGACAAGTAGTTGTTCATCTACTAGTTTCATATTAGTATTGAGTACATTGGATGCTTCCTTTTCCATTCTTGTGATACTTTACTTAGCAGACAATTCTAAAATTCTTCTTTTTTTTTTTTTTTTTTTTTTTTTTTGCAGTTTTTGGCTGGGTCTGGGTTTGAACCTGCCATCTTTGGCATATGGGGTCAGAGCCCTACTCCTTTGAGCCACAGGTGCTGCCTAATTATAAAATTCTTAAAGAAGTTGCTCATAATATGAATTTAACTCACCATTGATATTAAGCCTAAGAAAACTTCCACAAAGAGAAATAAGGTCTCCTGAAAGAGTCCAATCATCACCATTTTATTTCTTCTTCGTTTTTTTTTTTTTATTTTTACATATACAGGTGTTTATTAGGTTTCCGCTTTTTGCCTTCACAGAATTAAAAAGGCTTAAAATTTAATAACAATAACAGTGTTTAAGATAAGGACTAGAAACAAAAACATCAAAAAAATGAAGGAAGATAAATACATTCAGAAAAGAAATCAGACAATTACTGCATCGAAATATTAAGCAATATTAATAATAATAATGCAAAGAAAGTAAAATTCACATTGTCAAATAAGAGTATGTCTATTATAGAATACTTTAACTCTGAGGCTCAGTATGGAGTCATCAGTTAACTTCTTATTTTTTTTCCCAAAGTCTTTTTTTTTCCCTAAGTCCCACCATTTTATTTCCTCTGCTATTTTTCTAAATCTTATACAAAATGTTTTTCATTACCCATCTAATGATATTGTTTAACCAAATCTGTAAATAGCATTCTGCCTCATACGTTTGTTATAAGGATTGAATGAGTTAATATCTTAAAGCACTTAAAACATAAGTATTTGTTTAAAAAAGAAAACATAGTTCATTCTTCCATGCTTTGGTGTCAGTATTATCTAACTACAGAAGCTGCATTTTTCGGACTTAAGATGTCATTTAAAGACAAAAAACTAATGGGAAATATTGAGATGAAAAAGTATTTTTGACAAAGGTCACTTAAGGATTTGATCATATGGAAAGGAAAAGCATTCTCATGCTGAACGGATTTTTTTTTAATGCAAGAAAGGAAGAAAAGATTTTCTCTATCAATTTCCAGAAATATAAATGGATATATAATGAGTAATTAGCTGGAATTCCTAACTAGTGCAAAGAAAGCAGTGTGTGCATCTTGCTTTACTTTACTATCCAATAACATTTCCTAGAAGTGACAACGTTTTGCGCAAGAGTCTAAAATGCAAATTAATTATAATTTTGATGGCCTTGAATCTGAGCAAAACATGACACAAAACTGTGAAGTGTTTTTGAATGTCCCTGAGGGTCTAAAGGTGTAGCAGTATTGAATGTGTATAAATAGTACAAGGAGGTTGCTGCATCCATTTTCCTAAATTAGAAATTGACAGGACAAACCCAAGAAGTAGCCCTTGGCACTAGTTGATATTCAAGGTATGTGGTAAGTGTAAGGAGGCATGACTCAGAGTGGAAAAAAAATTACTAGACCTACTGAATGCATTTGGATAAAGAAATAAAGTAAAAAGCAAGCCTTTCTGAGTGAAAACTTTGAGATCTCAGTCCATAGTGAAATATTTATTTAAACTAAAACAGCACTAAATATTTATTTAGCTATAAGTTTAATGATAAGCACTAAAATATTTATTTAGCTTCACTTGAATATTAAATGGCTGCCCTACACTACATACAGATGGTCCCACATATAAAAGACAGTTACCCTCACAATGAGACAACTTCACGAACAGGAAAAAGGGTCATCTAAGGAGGAAAGACCTTCACAATTTCAATTTGGGGGCTGCCCAAACTAAGAAGCAGTTAGAAGTGTTTTCATCTACAGCTTTGTTTCATTTCTATCCCATAATTCCTCAAATCAGGAATCTGAAAAAGCAACTTGAAAATTAAAATTGGACAAATTGAACCTTTCATAAATCATTTCACATCAAGATGATATTATGCCTGTGAACTTCACAGTTTTAGTATTAAAAAGTCCCAATTAGTAAGATACCCCTGAAGATACAGCTGACACCCACTGCCAATGTTGATTTAAAGGACTAAATATTGCATGACAACCACTAAAATGTTGAGGATAATGCAGTGTGTTTTGATTTTACACTAATTTGTATTCAAACATTGACTCCCTTTTAATTGCTTGTAACTTTGGGAACTTCTCTGAACATGTTTAGCCACAGATTCCTAACCTATAAAATGGATATAGCAGGCCAGGTGAGGTCGTCCACGCCTGTAATGCTAACGCTCTGGGAGGCTGAGGTGGCTGGACTGCCTGAGCTCATAAGTTGGAGACCACCACAAGCCAGAGTGACACCCAGTCATTGAACATCGCTGGACATGTGGCAGACACCTGTAGTTCCAGCTACTTGGGAGGCTGAGGCAAGGGGATCACTCGAGCCCAAGAGTTTGGGGTAGCTATGAGCTATGATGTCACGGCACTCTACTGAGGGTGACAAAGGGAGACGCTGTCTCAGGAAAAAAAATGGATATATAGTATCAACCACATATCATTGCGGGGAATAACTTAGATAATACATGTGAGGTAGTTATAGGGCAAACGTTCAACAAATGGAAGCTATTTTTATTGACCTAATGAAGAAATCCAATTTCTATTAGTGATATTAGTCTCATCACAACGTGTATGAAATGATGAAAGCATTTCACTGATTCTGTTGAAATTGATTAAAGTATTTCTCCTCTTTAATTAAAGAGAGATAATATAAAGATTAGGGACTCCTACCTCCACATGCCAGCGCTTAATACCTGTGAATACTTCTGGTAGGAATTTTCTCTCTTTTCAGCTGAATATGTTATTGCACAGCCACGACTCACTGTAGTTTAAAAGCCCAGCTAAAATGTTTTTCTCTTACCATTTTTACCCAAGTTATTTTCCTTCTTTCAGTACAGTTGGCTTTAAGTTCAGGAAACAATGATTTGCCCTTGGTCTTTCATCACTTGACCTGTCTAGTTAAAGACCAGAAAGGCAGGATGGTAGGGGTAAATCTAGGTCATTTCCTTTGGCTGAAATAATATTCCCAGTTATATATTGAGAGTAACCCCCTACCAGTAAATTAATATATACACCCAATGACATAATGCCTCAAAGTTCAGCAGGCTCAATGGAGCAGCCCTTGTTTTGTTGTTTTGCTCTGTTTTTGAGGTGAGTAGCTATCCGGCAGATTTTTCTATTGGAAATTGAATTAGAGCCCTCATTTCTATTTCTAATATTGGCTTAATTAGAACACTGTCTATAAGAGTCTGACATAAAGAGTCCACAGAAATGGCTTCCAAAGCACAAAAATGCAATTTCTCCCAGGCAAATGTTAAAGCTGAAATAAACTTTCAAGTACACAAAATTAGCAGGAACGATTTATCTGATTTATCTGATTTATCTTTTTTCTTCTTCTAGTCAAATGCTCCATGAATGCGGCTTACCAAATTTCCATATATTCTATTTTATGTAACAAATGAACAGAAAGCTAAATAAAGGGCAATGAATTAAAAGCTTCGCCTTCTGTACCTCTGTATTTCTTTTCTAATTAAGAAAGATGTTAATTGAAATTAGAATGACACAAAAGCCCGTGCAGCAATCTCCAGGGTATTATAATTGGTTTGTGGAACCGTTGCCGCAGGGTCACTCACTGGACTGATTCCTACTTGGGCTGGGAGTGAATGAAAATCCTCACCTATAAAAAGCAACCTCCAGCTTATGAAACAAGAGTGCCAATGGACAAGCAAATACATCCATGTCCAGATCAGATTTCCTTTGAACATTTACAGAGAAAGCTTGCAGGGTGAACTGCTTATATTAATCAGTTTTTCTCGGTAGTAGTCTGCTGTGCAATTTCCATTAACTTAGCTGTGGTCACACACAGAAAAAGCAGAGTATCTCAAGATGCTTTGGCATCTGATCTCAAACTACCTTTTCACTCATTTCTCTTGTTGTTCCCCTTCCACCCACTGCACATTCCAACCAGACTTTATTCCCCATCCCCACAGGCCCTGTGCTTTCCTACCAAACAAGTGGACTCACACTGTTACACTCAGGGACAACTCTTGTCCCTTCTCCTCTTCTCTGGAATAACAAATCCTTACCAAAGCCAACCAAACATTATGCAAGCCCCAGCCCAAACCACTTGCTCTGAAAAATCTTTTATTTTTCTTCTTGCTTAAAAAATAAAATTGCCAAAAAAACAAAAAAGAAAGAAAAAAGGAAAGAAAAAAAAGAAAAAAAGAAAAAGAAAAAAATAAATAAAATAAGATTGCCCCCCACCTGTTGAGTTTCCCTATCTCTTTCTGCCGACCTCCCACTGGGTTCCTCCTTCTCTACCCAGTAGGTGCTAAACTTCTTGAGGATAAAGACTATGTCTTTCCAATCTTTGTAGCCCCAATGCAGCCCCAATGCTTACCCCAAGTTAGGCATCTACTGAGTATTTGTTAAATAAACTTAGAACTTAAAAATAAAAGTATAAATTAGCAAATTCAAATATGTATTTATAATCCTTATTTAGAATACTTTTGGAAACATCTGCATAATACCTTTGTTTTATGTTAATTTAGAAAAATATCAAATAAGAATAATTGAAGAGAAAAAAGATTTTTAAAAAGGAGTAATTTTAACACTAAAAAATTTAAGGATACATTAAAAAAATGAAAGTTCATTTACATTTTTTCTCCTTATAAAGCAAACTACTGTCCTATCTTACAGAAATACATAATAAATAAAAGAAATAATATAATAAAACTTAATATATATCAGATTTAATGCACATTTGCCTGGTTTAACATTATCAAAGTCTCTGATAAAATAATTATTTTGTCTTAGTCTAAGGTAAGGGCAAAAAATATTAGCTTACTCCAAGAAAGGAAAATTGTTAGGAATTAGTGATAAAAAATATATGATATAACCCTTATCCTCAAGGATTTCACAAATAAGACACATTGAAAAAAACTAATATGGAAAACAGAATATGCAAATGACAAGAAAATGTACAAACAAAGTTATAAGGGTTTAATGTCAGGATAAAAAAAAGACACATTCTTTGAAGAATTTATGGAATTTGAAGAAAAGAATGGGTGTAGAGGATTCCATGAGAAAGAAGAACATGAGCAAATATATCAAGGCAAGACATTTTCCAGAATTATTTCAGTTTGCTTGAAATACAAGGTGCAAGTGGCTAATAATGACAATAATAGTACCTAACATCTTTTGAGTGCTCCCCATGTGTTCAGCATTGTTATAAGCACTTAAACATCCTAAATTCCTTTAATTTTTACAACAGCCTGTGACTTCAGGGCTGCATTTTCATTAAATAGATGAGGAAAATGCAGCATAATTGGTAGAAATGAGAAGGACATCTCTGAAGGTAAATCACAACTGTGTTGTAAACTGAGTGAGGAACATTGGAAGGAAGGTTTGACATAACTAGCTCCATTTTGCTTCTGACTCCCTGCAGTAATGCCCTTTAGGTTAAACGCTGCTGGTTAACACTGTACGTGGCCAGCTAAATATAGGAAGAATTGAATTTGTTGTTTAACTCTAGAAGTAAGATGATAACCAGTCCCTTCCCCAAAATTAATTCTAGGGGAGACAGATAAGAAAAGCACACATGCAAGTAATGATGCTATGTTAAAGATTTATAGGAGCATTGTGACTTGACCTGCATCGTCTAAAGTTAACTGACCAAGATCAAAGAAGTTTTAACCTCCTCTGGCCCTTTCTGATGCCCAGACGTCTGCAGTCTTTGTTGCATCTTGCAATCTCCCTTCCCTTAACATAAGGAGGAGCCTAACATTCAGACTAACTTAAGATGGATCGTTAGGATCTCCTTGGTTTGCTGGTTCTTCAAATAAAAATCATCTTCCTTGCTCTAACACTTTGTCTCTTGACTTATTGACTATCCTGCAGTAAGTGGTTGGAGCTTGGACAGGTGGGAACTGAAATGCATTAGTATTAGCCAGTAGAAGATGAAGATGGTAGTGGGTACAATGCAGAAGACATCCCATGAAAAGCATGGAGATCAGAAGCAGGACAGCATGTGTACATGTGCCAAGGGCAAGGCAAGAAAGAACCATGAGAAGTTCATTTCTGTTTGAAATTATCATGGCTGTAGACTACCAAGGCTGTAGAATTAAGCAAATAGACCATGAAGAGCTTACATGCCAGGCCAAAGGGCTTTCTTCTATACAGAGCATGAGGGGTTTAGAACAGTGGAATACTAAACATATTTCCATTTATATAGACCATCTTTCCACCTATATAAAGGTCAAGTTTGAAGAGAATTAAAGTGCAGGCAGGGAGACCAAACAGGAGGAATTGGCTTTAATATCGCAGAAAAACATAAAGAAACATGGATCCTACATATGGATTAAAGGAGGGAAGATGTGGCACACATATACTATCCAAAAGTGGGTACCATAACTGCTGTCCCATAACTTCAATACTCAGTGTGACCTTGAGACTCCTCAAGACACAGGGTCAATGTTTCCTTCCCTTGCAATGAAAACAGAAGTAACACTCCCTGATTTCTGAGGTTAGGTCATAAAATGTGCTACACCTTCCACCTGGTTTTGTTAGTAGCCCTTGGAAAACAGCTGCCATATTGTGAGGAAACCCAAACTATCTCCACTTGAAGATATACACAGGAAGGCCTCACATAAATGCCAGTCAACAGCCCAGCTAAGGTCCGAGCCAGGACCCACCCGCCACTGCCAGACATGTGTTGAAGGTGCCTCATGATGATTCCAAACCACAGCCTTAGAGTATTCCCAGCAGAGACTCAGACACTATGAGACAAAGATTAGCTATCCTGCTGTTCTTAAGCCACTGTAGAGGACGCCAAGAGCCACACGACCTCTGAGCAAGATGATTTGCAGCTGAGGGGCGGGCCAAGCAGCACCTGCGCCAATTCGTGCGCAGGTGCTGCTTGTGGAGAAAGAACCCAGCCCATGGACAGCCTTGGGCACGTAGTCATTGTCTAGTACTCCCCTCACCTGTCTTGTGCTGTGTCAATGAAAGGCTACTGCGGAGGTTGCTCGGGGCTATCCTGCAATCAAGGTTAGCCCGCCTCCTACAAGCTTGTACTTCTAATCCACGTCTCGCCTGGTTTCTTTCTGCTGTGATCGAGACCAGGGTCATAGGGGCACTGACAACTGAGTTTTGGAATAGTTTGTTACTGAAACAGAAGGGAACTTCTAAGTTTTAGAAGATAAAATCAAAATAATTTGATGGTTCTAAGTACTCCAACAGGACTGATTGAGAGATTTGGTGGTTGGTAGAAAACTGGAACCAAGAAAGCAAAGGATATAAGTAGAATGTCTTTGAATCTTTGCCAAGTCAAATTCTCAATATAATGGCCCAAAGGGAAAATTGAGTAATTTGGTCTCCCTTTAATATATAATAGATGAGTACATTGTCATGTGCCTATAGTCTCAGCTACTCGGGGGCTGAGGTGAGGGATTGTTAGAGCCCAGAAGTTCAACTCTAACCTTGACAACACAGTGAGACCATGTCTCTGAAGTAAAATAAAATAGAAGAAATACTTTTGAAAATATTCACATATTTACTAATAAACTTCATGTACTGTAAGCAAGTACTTTGCGTGTTTAAAAGCAAATTCCAAAAATTACCACTTCATTCAGCCAAACATAATTCATTTCCTAGAAAACCACAAATATTTTAAAATACTTGGAATTTAATCTGGAGTGGTTTGAAGGAAGATTATCTCTTGCTTTGTTTTTCTCATTTTTCAGGACTCCTATTCATTTTGCAGAAATATATGTCACATTTCTAAGTAATCTGTCTAAGCTTGCTGTAGCCAGATGTTTATGATATATGACTCAGTAGTAATATGACTGGATATCTGGTATTTTTTTTAAATCTGTTTCTTAAGGTGGAAAGGTTAAACAAATGAGCCAAACAGGGATAAAACTACCACAAAAAAAAAACAAACACTTTTTAAAATAAGCGATTTCATAACTCTTGATTTACTCTATATTTGGGGCTTTTAGAGGGTGGTGGTAGAAGGCTGGCTCAGTTCTACTAAATGATTTTCTTTCTTGCATCAAAAGGCAACATCTAATTGCTTTTCCTTAAGAAAATAAGCAAATTGGAGGAATGTTTTCTTCCTGGTGCCAAACTACTTCCATGTGATAGTGAATGTACAGCAAGCATCTTACTGAATAAGCCCTCAGATTTTTTTTTCTGCACAATTAAATGAATTCAAACCAAATGTAAAAAAAAAAAGGCATGGAGGCATCTTGTCAAATGGATCTATGACACACCACTTGCATTAGACTGATTTTTTACATGGCTTCTTTTCTGTTTCTTTTTAATCCCCAATTATGGCCTATGTGATTGATTTCCAAAGCTGCACTTAATAACTGCCAATAATTATTGGGTACCATATTTATGGAGGGGAGGAAAGATTCCTTTCTCCCACATTGCTAGATTCACAGCTGATACACCTATAATAACGGACAGCTGAATAAGAGAAAAGCATGCAAATTTATTTAATGAGTTTTATGTGACATTGGAGACTTCAGAAAGAAAGATCTGAGAAACCTCTTGAATGGAGGGACAAGAGAATAGACAAAGAAAAGCAGCCTGCACAGTAGCTCTCTGGGAAAGGGTCCAAAACAAAGGAATGCCCACTTCTGGATGGACCTTCTAATAGAGATTACTGTAAATCATCAGAGAACAAACAGGACATATTCAGAGTAAAGGAAAAAGAGATACGGAGTTCTACTTGCCAAGATTGGGAGGTACCTAGAAAGGACCCCATTGGAGGGGGGGAGGGGAAAGAACCCCAGGGCTCCACATTCCCAGTACAGACTCTGCACCCACCCAACAACAACAACCACCTCAGGCCTCATGCAAACCAGGGAACTGCTTGGAGCCTGCACAGGAAAGCTGGATCAGACAGTAGGCCCAGCAAGGACCCACCAGCCTCATTTCCAGGTTGCCAAGGTAATATACTCTGCGCTCTCAAGCCCAGAGCACCCAGTTTACATAGGGATCAGCATCATGGCAACTGCCTCCAAATTAATTGCCACTTGTCAGGGAGCAAAGAGAGTAGATGTTCTTGCACACCTAAGACTAGAAACCAAGCACTACCCACCACACTAGGGATTGAGTCTGAAGGAGCTGATGGTAGCAGCTTCAGGGGGACCTGTGTGAAAAGAGAGCCCCAAGCATCCAGCAGCCGAACTCCCGTGGCCCTGCACAGTGACAAGCACCCACAGATTTTGCAATGCCACAGCAAGACCCAGGCCCCCTGCAAACCTGGATGTCAGATGGAAGTCCACACTCCCATGGGCCCACATGCTGGGCAATGTAAAAATACAATAGATACACACCAGTGTAAAAATACCCAAAAGTTATAGCTCACATATCTTATAAAACAAGTGTACAAGAGGGAAAACAAAATACTAAAGTATCATCTAACATCATGAACAGATCTTTGTCCCACATATCAATACTAACACTCAACATGAATAATCTGAATCCCCCACTTTAAACACATAGACTGGCTGAATGGAAGAAAAAAAAATCTAGTATATTTTGCCCCCAAGAAACATATCTAAGCCACAAGTACACACACAGAATCCAGGTAAAGGGATAAGAAAAATATTCCATGCAAATATAAACCAAATGCAAGCAGACGTAGCCATTCTCATATCAGATAAAATATATCTTAAATCAACACTGGTAAAAAAATTTTAAAAAAAGACAAAGATGCCATGATAAAATAAGCAATTCAAAAAGAAAACCCCATAATCCTAACTATACATGCACCTAAACAGAAGCTCCCAGTTTCATAAGCCAAATTCTTCTAAATCTAACAAAATTAATAACCAGTAACATCATAATTCCTGGAGACTTCAACACTCCACTGACAGAACTGGATAGATAAATCATTAAACCATATAATTAACAAATCAAAAACTGGGCTTAAACAGTACTCTAAAACAAATGGCGATGACAGACATTTACAAAACATTCTACCCAAAACTACCAAACATATATTTTTTTCCTAATCATATGAGACATCTTCCAAAGTTAATCATATCTTAGGCCACAAAACAAATTTCATCAAAATCTTAGATATTAAAGTTATTATTATATATCTTCTAAGACAACAGTGTAATAAAACTAAAAATCAATTCCAAGATTGATCTTGAATTTCCAAATTCAAATCTATACAAATTCACTATCTGCTGTTGAATGATCCTTGGATCAATGATGATATTAAGATTGAAATGAAAAGTTTCCTTAAACTGACTTACAAATGTAACACAGCTTTCAAAATCTATGGGATTATAGTAAAACAGTCCTAAGGAGAAAGTTCATAGCCTTCCATGCCTACATCCCAAATATAGAAAGATCAAAAGTAATATCATATCTCAAGGAACTAGGAAAAAAAGAACTAACCAAACTCAAAGATAGCAGAAGAAATGTAATAAAAAAGCTGAAAGCTTTTATTAATTTTTAAACAAATTGGAAACCAGATTAAAAAAATAAATACTATAGCATCAATTAAACAAAAAATTTGGTTCTTTGAAAAGATAAACAAGGCTCGGCGCCTGTGGCTCAACGGGCTAAGGCGCCAGCCACGTACACCTGAGCTGGCGCGTTCAAATCCAGCCCGGGCCAGCCAAACAACAGTGACGGCTGCAACCAAAAAATGGCCAGGCGTTGTGGCGGGTGCCTGTAGTCCCAGCTACTTGGGAGGCGGAGGCAAGAGACTCGCTTGAGCCCAGGAATTGGAGGTTGCTGTGAGCTGTGATGGTATGGCACTCTATCCAGGGTGACAGCTTGAGGCTATGTCTCAAAAAAAAAAAAAAAAAAAGAAAGAAAAGAAAAGATAAACAAAATTGGCCGATAGGCAGATTGGTCTAGAAATACAAAGAAAAAGACTCAGATTACCTCAATCAGAAATAAAAAAGGAGACATTACAACTGATATCACAGAAATACAAAATATCATCCATAAATACTACAAAAACCTCTATGCAAATAAAGTAGAAAAACTAGAGATAATGGATAAATCCCTGCAAACACACAACCTCCCAACCCTGAATCAGGAAGAAACAGAAACCCTAAGCAGACCAATAATGAGCAGAAAACCTGAAGCAATAATAAAAAACTCCCAACAGCAACAAAAAAAGCCCAAGACTATAGGGATTCATGGCCAATTCTACCAGACCCACAAAGAAGAACAGGTACATATTCTATAAAAACTATTGCATAACATTAAGATGGAATTGTTATTTTATGAAGCAAATATCACCCTGATACCAGAGCCAGGAAAGGACAAAACACGAAAAGAAAATGACATACCAACATTCCTATGAACATAGATGCAAAAATCCCCAATAATATACTAGCAAATCAAATCCAACAGCATATCCCAAAGATAATTCACCACAATCAAATGGGTTTCAGCCCAGGGATGCAAGGATGATTCAACATATGCAAATCAATAAACAAACACCAAATAAAGAGAAAAGCAAAGACCATTAGATCACTTTAGTAGGTGCAGAAAAATTGTTTGGTAAAATGCAGGACTCTCTCATGCCAAAATCCCTCAACAAACTATTCGTAGAAGAAACATACCTCAAAATTATAATATATGACAAACTCACTGTCAACACCATCTTAAATGGGGGAAGATTAAAAGCATTCCCCTTAAGAACTGGAACAAGAAGAGGATGTCCACTGTCAACACTTTACTGGAAATCCCAAGCAAGAGAGAGAAATAACGGTCATCAAATCAAGGAAAACAGAGGTCAAATCATATTCTTTGCTGGCAATATTATCTTGTGTCTAGAATATCCTGAAGACTTCACCTAGTTTCCTGGACTTGATAAATAAACCCAGAAAAATCTTAGGTCACAAAATCAATATACACAAATCAGTAGCATACTAATAACTGTCAAGCTGAGAGTCAAATAAAAGACTCAATACCACTCCTAATAGCAATAAGGAAAATGAAAACCTAGAAATGAACTTAACTAAGGAGGTAAAAGATTTCTACAAAGAGAACGATAAGACACTGAGGAAAGAAATTGCAGATGACATAAACAAATGGAAAAAAATCCCTTGCTCATGAAATGGTAGAATCAACATCATGGGCAATGTCCATAGTTTCCAAGGTGAGTTACAGATTCAAAGCAATCCCCATCAAAATACCAATCTCTTATTTCATAGATCTAGAAAAAAATAATTTTAACCTTCTTTTGGAAGCAAGAAAAGAGTCTGAATAGCCAAAGCATTCTTAAACAAAAAGAACAAATCCGTAGGCATTACATTACCTGACTTCAGATTATACTACAAGCCTATAGTAACCAGAACTATGGCCTGTAAGTGCTGCTGTAAAAGTAGAGACACAGACCAATGAAATGGATTACAGAACCGAGAAGTAAAACCATCTACCTACAACCAACTGATCTTTGACAAATAGGACAACAGCATTCACACAGCATGCACTGAGGAAAGGAAGTCCTGTTCAATAAATGGTACTGGGAAAATTGAATAGTCACATTTAGAAAAAAGAAACAGGACCCCTATCTTTCACCATGTACACTAATTCAAGATAGATAAAAGATGTAAATGTAAAGAAGGAAACATAAAATATTCTAGAAGAATATATAGCAAAAAAAAAATAAAAACCTACACATTGGCCTGGGCAAAGAGTTTATGATTAAGACCCCAAAGATGAGTATGGAAACCACAAAAATAAATAAATGAGACTTCATTAAATTAAAAAGTTTCGGCACAGAAAAAGAAATAATCAACGGAGTGAACAGATAACCTACAGAATAGGAGATAATATTCACAAACTACACATTGAACAAATGACTAATTTCCAGACTGTACAAAGAACTTAAACAAATCATTAAGAAAAAAAATCAAGTGGCCAAAATATATGAGCATAAGTCTTTCGCAAGAAGATAGAAAAACTGCCAATAAACATATACAAAATGCTCACTGTCACTATTCTGTATATATATACACACATCCCACAGAACAATGCTCAGCCATAAATAGGAATGAAATAATGTTGTTTTCATCAATTGGGATGGAACTATAGAGACCACTATCCTAAGTGTCTCAGGAATGGAAAACCAAACACTGTATGTTCTCATGGATAATTGGGAGCTAAGCGATGGGTACATATAGGCGATATAAATGACATCAGGAACCAAGAAGGGGGAGGCTGGATGGCGGTGAGGGATAAACACTTACTGATTTGGTGCAACGAACACCAATCTGGTGACTGGTGACAGGCGCACCAAAAGCCCGGACTTAAGCTTTATACAAGATATCCATGTACAAGAAACACTTATATTTCCTTAATATTTTAAATAAGAAAAATTTTTAAAGGGAAAACCTCCCCCCAATCAGGAAAATCTGTGTATTTTATGCTTGGGTCTGATGAAGAGGGACAGTTGTGCGGAAGTGTGACTGGACAGAGGGGCCTTTATCTAGTAGTGATGAGCGTGAGAGAACGTGGCCGGCCTGTCTGTGCAGCTTCCTCTCCACGTCCCTGTAACGTCAGAGGTAAAGATTCCTTCCCTCTCATTAAAGGAAAGGGGCCTGTTGAGTGAGAGTTTCAGGGCCTGCTTCAGAAGAGAAGGGCGGGAGAAGGTTAAAGAGTGAACTAGATGCTTCTGCCATGTTTT
>CAUYRH010053983.1:0-26690 GCA_963574655.1 Perodicticus potto | reverse complement strand
CACAGCTCACAGCAACCTCCAGCTCTTGGGCTTGGGCAGTTCTCTTGCCTCTGTCTCCTGAGTAGCTGGGACTACAGGTGCCTGCCACAATGCCCAGCTAAGGTCTCCATCTTTTTTAATGGCTGAATAGTATTCCATGGTTTACATACGCCACAGCTTGTCAATCCATTCCTGGGTTAAAGGGCATTTAGGTTATTCCCCATTTTGGCGATTATTCCCACATTTTGGCGATTTCTCAGCTGGGAAACTGAGCTGTGATTAACAGTCTAGTGTAAATATTCTTATGATAAAATGATATTTTTTCTTCTGGGTAGATGCCTAGTAATGGGATTGCAAGATCAAATGGGAGGTCTAATTTCTTCAGCTCTTTGAGGATTCTCTATACTTCTTCCAAAAAGGTTGTATTAGTTTGCAGTCTCACCAACAGTGTAAAAGTGTTCCCTTTTCTCCAAATCCATGTCAGCATCTGCAGCTTTGAGACTTTGTGATGTGGGCTTTTCTCACTGGGGTTAGGTGATATCTCAGGGTGGTTTTGATTTGCGTTTCTCTGATGATCAGGGACGATGAGGATTTTTTCAAATGTTTGTTAATTATTCATCTCTCTTCATCAGAGAAGGTTCTATTCATATGTCTTGCCCAGTGGTAGATGGGATTGTTTGCTCTTTGTTTTTTTTTTTTTTGTTTTTTTTTTTTTGAGACAGACCTTCACGCTTGTTGCCCTGGGTAGAGTATAGCATCACAGCTCAAAGTAACCTCAAACTCCTGGGCTCAAACGATTCTCTTGCCTCAGCCTCCCAAGTAGCTGCACCTGCAGGAACCCGCCACAACACCCGGCTATTTTTAGAGACAGGGTCTAGCTCTTGCTCAGGCTGGTCTCAAACTTGTGAGCTCAAGCATCTACCCACCTCGGCCTCCCAGAATGCCAGAATTATAGGCGTGAGCCACCATGATGTTGGTATTTTAATGGGGATCGCTTTGGGTTGAATGGATATTTTAACAATGTTGATCTTTGCTAGCCAAGAACTGGAATATTTTCTTCCATTTGCTAATGTCTTCTGCTATTTCTTTTTTTTTTTTTTGACTGGAACCATCTTTATTGCGTGTGGCTTGATGACCTTTCTGGAAAACATAAATCTGATTAGTGTAATCAGTATCTTCTGCTATTTCTTTTCTTTTTCTTTTTTTTTTTTTTTTTTTGAGACAGAGTCTCACTATGTCCTCCTCAGTAAAATGCCATGGCATTAAAGCTCACAGCAACCCCCAACTCTTAGACTTGAGCTATTCTCTTGCCTCAGCCTCCCAGGTAGCTGGGACTACAGTTGCCTGCCACAACACCCGGCTCTTCCTTTTAGTTGCAGTTGTCATTGTTGTTTGGCGGACCTAGGCTGGGTTCGAACCAGCCAGCTCTGGTGTATGTGGCTAGCACCCTAGCTGCTGAGCTACAGGCACTGAGCCTGTCTTCTACTATTTCTTTTTTAGGGTTTCATAATTTTCTTTGTAAAGATCTTTCATCTCTCTTGTTAGGTACATTTCTAAGTATTTCGTTGTCTTTGAAGCTACTGTGAAGGGAATTGTGTCCTTGATTTGCTTCTCAACTTGCCTGTTATTGGTATATACAAAGACTACTTATTTGTGGACATTGATTTTATACTCTGAGATATTACTATATTTCCTAATCACTTCCAGGAGGTTGTGGTACTGTGCTTCATTCTTGAAAATAGTTGTTTCCAAATGTAGGTGCTGCCAAGAAGTAATGTCATGAATAAGGCATGATTGTGAAGAAGGAATATTTGTCTCTGAGAAGATAGGACCTATAAAAGCTCAGTAAAGAGACTGATCAGATCAGGTTTTTCTTAAGGTGAAAGTCAGATTGCATCTCTATGCTTTCCATTTGAAAATTGGCAGGTAACATATTCATGTTAACTTAAATTGGAGTCCCAGATGCACCAAAATATTATTTTCCCAGAAATCTTGGAATCTGTTTTCTTGTATCAAATTGAAAAGCAAGGCTGCCTGTTCTTTGCTTTTCATGGGACTGTTTTTAGCCAACATGTGGAAACACATAAAATTGTTTGCTTTAATTTGAACTTACCATAACTTCATTTTCACTTGGAATACTATTAAGGAATTTCACTTGGAACACTATTATGGAACTATTTGAAATGTTGTATTGATAAGTTGTTTTTCACCTTGAAGATGCATGTTTAAGAGGGCAGCACCCGTAGCTGAGTATGTAGAGCGCTGGCCACATACACGGAGGCTGGCAGGTTGGAACCCAGCCCGGGCCAGGTGAACAGTAATGACAGCTGCAACAAAAAAATAGCTGGGTGTTGTGATGAGTGCCTGTGGTCCCAGCTACTTGGGAGGCTGAAGCAAGAGAATCGCTTAAGCCCAAGAGTTTGACGTTGGTGTGAGCTGTGATGCTATAGCACTCTACTGAGGGCGCCACAGTGAGACTCTGTCTCGGGAAAAAAAAAAAAAAAAAATTCATGTTTAAGTCATTTAAAAGAGTGTTTAAATGCACCAAAATGGTTTAATCTATAAGTCAGTTTTCATCATCAAATTCTGGGACAAATTTGTTTTTTTGGTTTTTTTTTTGAGGCAGAGCCTCAAGCTGTCACCCTGGGTAGAGTGCCGTGGCATCACAGCTCACAGCACCTCCAATTCCTGGGCTCAAGCGAGTCTCTTGCCTCCGCCTCCCAAGTAGCTGGGACTACAGGCGCCCGCCACAATGCCCGGCCATTTTTATTTTTTGGTTGCAACCGTCATTGTTGTTAGGTGGGCCCGGGCTGGATTCGAACCCGCCAGCTCAGGTGTACGTGGCTGGCGCCTTAGCCTGTTGAGCCACAGGCGCCGCCAACAAATTTGTTTTTTAATACCATAACATGTTGCAAATTATAAAATTTGGCCTGAACTTAGCCATCTTACATCCAAAAAGTAAACATCACGTAATCAGCATCAGTACTTTTAAGGAATTTCTGGAATTGGTGATGATTCAATCCCTTGGCCCTTATCATGACGGTCTTCATGATGATTTGCCTGATGTTATCCAATTTTAAAACTTTTTATTTTTTATTTATTTATTTATTTTTTATTGTTAGGGATTCATTGAGGGTACAAGAAACCAGGTTACATTGATTGCATTTGTTAGGTGAAGTCCCTCTTAGAATCGTGTTTTGCCCTCAAAAGGTGTGGCACACACCAAGACCCCACCCCCCTCACTCCTTCCCTCTGTCTGCTGTTCCTTTCCCCACCCCCACCGTGTCATTAATTGTCCTCATATCAAAATTGAGTACATGGGATTCATGCTTCTCCATTCTTGTGATGCTTTACTAAGAATACAGTTTTAAAAGTTTTTAAAATCTGTTTGTTAAAACAGTTGACTAGGCTGGGCACGGTGGCTCATGCCTGTAATCCTAGCACTCTGGGAGGCCAAAGCAGGTGGATTGCTTGAGCTCATGAGTTCAAGACTAGTTTGAGTGAAAGCGAGGCCCTGTCTTTACTAAAAATAGAAAAATTGAGGCAAGAGGATCACTCAAGCTCAAGAGTTGGAGATTACTATGAGCTCTGATGCCATGGAACTCTATGCAGGGTGACAGTTTGAGACTCTGTCTCAAAAGAAAAAAAAATAAGAAATAAAATAGTCGATTAAGCATCTGCCGTAGTGACTTCGATTCGACCTCAACTCCGGTCAGTACAGATAGAGGTAACTGCTTAACAGTTTCTGTGCAGGTCAATTATCGAGTTGCGGATTCTCATCTGGAAGTAATCCTAAATCTTAACAACCTTAACCACAAGAAATTTTCTTGTGATTCTCAGAATCTTTATAGGCATCCAGACCAGTCCTTTCACTTTGAGTTTCTTTTCCTTTGCATCTCTGGTCAAGTGAGCACACACCTTCTCCAGGAACTTTACCTTGCAGCTGATGAGAGAAATTCTAATGCTGTAATCACCACCTCTGGCTCCAGAAGTGTTTTTCCAGTATCTTTAAAAGCCGTGGCTGCAGAAGTTTCCTGACCAATTTGTTCTTTGTTGAGAGTGAATAGCAGTGGTGAGTCAGGACCAGAAGCGAGCATCCACAGCCCTGTCTTCCTCAAAAGGCCGTTTTTAAAGCTTTTGTGTAGGCTCAGCGCCCGTAGCAAGTGGTTACGGTGCCAGCCACATACACTAGAGCTGGCAGGTTCAAATCCAGCCTGGGCCTGCTCAACAACAATGCAACAAAAAAATAGCCGGATGGCGGACGCCTGTAGTCCCAGCTACTTGGGAGGCTGAGGCAAGAATCGCCTAAGCCCAAGAGCTGGAGGTTGCTGTGAGCTTTGCACCATGGCATTCTACGAAGGGCAACAAAATGAGAGTCTGTCTCTAAAAAAAATAATAATAATAAAAGTAAAGAAGAATAAAGCTTTTGTGCATAAATTTTCTTAATGTACTATGCAGTGCTAACCTTCAAATGTGAGTTTTGGGTGGCAGTTGCATTGTCTTCAATTAATTTTACAAGTCCCTCTCTTTTGCCTACCAGTGCCTGTGGTCCTAGCTACCCTACCTCTTTCAGGGTACCATTGGTAAATATACCAGATTTTTTGGCAAAGGACAAAGAAAATCACTTTAACATATTTTTTACTGCTTCGTATAAATCTCTTGATTTAATTGTATCTTCTAATGGCACTGAAGCCATTTTTTCAGTGACATTATATTCATCCTCAGTATCTGTAATAAAAATGGCAAGTTGAGCCATATGTGTAGCATCAGTGCTGTCGTCCATCATCAAAACATGAAGTTTAAAATTGGTAACTTTATTCTCCAAACTTCTTGGGATACATTTTTCAGTTTCTTCAGTTCACCTGGCTATAGTCTAATGAGACAATCTGATGTTAGAAATATCCCTTCTTTTGGTGGGATGTGGTGCAGTGGCTCATTCCTATAATCCTGCACTCTGGGAGGCCGAGGCCAGTGGATTGCTTGAGTTCGTGAGTTCAAGACCAGCTTGAGCAAGAGCTAGGCCCTGTCTCTCTTTTTTCTTTTTAGAGACAGAGGCTCACTTTATTGCCCTTGGTAGAGTGCTGTGGCGACACAGCTCACAGCAACCTCCAGCTCTTGGGCCTAGGCGATTCTCTTTCCTCAGCCTCCCAAGTAGCTGGGACTACAGGCGCCCACCACAACACGCAGCTATTTTTTCATTGCAGTTTGGCCAGGGCTGGGTTCTAAACCACCACCCTTGGTATATGGGGCCAGCAACAACCGGCCCTGTCTCTAAAAATAGTTGGCTGGTGTCTATTTTCCCAGCTCCTCAATAAGCGGAGGCAAGAGAATCACTTAAACTCGGAGTTTGAGTTCTCTGTGAGCTGTGATGCCATAGTACTCTACTGAGGGTAACAAATTGAAACCGTCTCAAAAAAAAAAATGAAAGAAAGAAAGAAATATCTCTCCTTTTTTCAGGGCAAATTATTTCTGCCATTGCTTTCCATACATTGCTTAATAAATTCACCATCAATAGATGGTTTTGTTTTGTTTTGTTTGCTATTAAATATGCTACCATTTAACTAGCTTTTACAATGAAATCCTTCTGAGTCATAACTTTTTAAAACATTTTTTGTTGGGAAGACAAATTGTTTTTCTTCACTTCCACTATTTTGTTTTAGGACACAATCCTTCATGTGCATTGAATTTGGCAGCATATTTTTGCATATAATGCCTTTAAATTCCAGTCTTTGAAAACTTGCACAAATTCCCTACAAATTAAGCAGAGTGCCTTGACAAAGTAGTCATCTGTCCACTTTTCACAGAACAAGTTTCCTTCATGTGTAATTTTTCTTTTGTGTTCTATTTTCTTTTGAGACTGTTATAGAAGCCATGCTAGGATTAAAAAAATGGGGGGCTATATTTACTTTTATTATGAAAATTGACAGGAAAATAGCTGCTGATGTAAAGCGAGGTGGAAGATAGTTGGAAAGCAAGGTAGAAAATGTGTGAGGCACTATGGAGGTGTGAAAGTACCTTAATAATCAAATAAGAATGTTTACCTGACTTCTAAATAACGTTAAACACCTAATGTTACAATATAGATTGAAATATTATTGATAATTACTTACTTCACTGAGTTACCATGAGAACATGTAACGTTTGATGGTGTCAATTCAACTGCAGTTGGAAGTTAACACACAAAACTGAAGCCACTCATGCACACAAGTAGTAAGACCGTAGGTATGTTTATTTCATGTGACATTGTGACATAACGTTGTTACCTCTAAACTTCACACTCTAGAACCCACAGTTGAGTTCTACCAAAAAAATCACAAAAAAGTCTCAGAATGGGGCCAGGCTTGGTGGCTCACGCCTGTAATCCCAACAGTTTGGGAGGCAGGTGGATTGCCTGAGCTCACAAGTTCGAGACCAGCCTGAGCCCCAGAATAAGACCTTGTCTCTAAAAATAGCTGGGCGTTGTGGCAGATTCCTGTGGTCCCAGCTGCTTTGGGAGGCTCAGGAAAGAGAATCGCTTAAGCCCAAGGGTTTGAGGTTGCTGTGAGCTGTGACGCCACGGCACTCTACCCAGGATGACAAAGTGAGACTCTGTCTCAAAAAAAAAAAAAAAAAAAAGAATAAAATATCCAGAAAAGTATATAAACTTGATGAGTTTTTACGAGCTAAACACAAGATCAAGAAACAAAAACATCAGCATTCCAGAAATTCCCCTCATGTTTTCCATGTTGTTATTTTTCTCAGTCTGAGAGCCAGCCACTATTAGTAGCATAATATTTTTTGAAGTTTGACACACTAAAGTTGATCTCTTAGGGTAAAAGGATTTTTCATTAAATAGGAGTTGGGACAGTTGGGGGAAAGGCTGAATTCATTCTTCATTCCTGTACCAAATAAAGTCTAGGTGGAGCAAAATGTAAAAGCCAAATGGAATTGGAACTGTAATCATATTTCGAAAAAGATACCCTATGAAGATAGTTGCCAAGTGTAAAATCAAGAGTAATTCTAAGACTATCCTATGATATACTGATAAGTCTATCAGATAGGTAAGCATTTTTCCTACATTTACATTATAAGCATTTTTACGCCTCAGTACGGAAGAAAGAGCAAATTTTCAGTTATTTAAAGGGCAACTGAAAGAACTAGATTTAGGGAATCTTGATAGGTTGATAAGATTTACATCTTTTATTTACTGCCACATTTTTTCTGTTTAGATGAATTATGTGTTGAAGCACTTTGTCGGATGGAACAAGCCAATTGTTCCTTTCAGGTTTTTGACAAACATCCAGGGATCTATTTGTTTTTGGTCCATCCCAATGAAATGGTGAGTATAAATTTTAGGCAACGGAAAGATATATTTTATATTGGTTTCCGTGTGAATTTTGTTTAAAATGTTTTGTCTAAAATTGTCTCACTTTAAAATTATTACAGTTAAGTAGAGGTTCAAAGAAGAGAGGATCCAAGAGCATAGGGGATACTTCCTGACAGGTGATGTTTGAGCTTAAAATATAAATAGGGGAATAATTTGATTTCCTTTCAATATGTTGAACTGAATTGATGAAGAGGGACTCTTCTTTCTTGATTTTCTCACCTTCCTGCCCCACTCCAAATGCACAGAACTATCAGTTAAATATTTAAAAATTCATTTTGCTAATAGATGACATTTAAAACAAGGTGAGAGGATACTGGGAAGTTCCTAGGTGGTATAAATGAAGAGGGACATGCAAATCATAACAAGGGCGAGAAAAAGGAGTAGAAAGCACGCCATAATACGAAAACTGATGTAGTGCTTTCGGTTTATCACCATGTAGGGAGCAGTCTTTGCTGCAGGTCTAATGTACATTGGCCCCTAGAACTGAGACTATGTTAAGTAAATGGGCATGAACAGAAAAATAAAGTAATAAATGGGTGGAAACTTGTAGGCCTGGGTAGCTGTAGGTAGCTATGGATTCAGCTTGTGCAGGTTAACAGCAATTAGAAGTATACCCCAGGAAAGGCAAAGAGCAGAGCTGAGCTCTATGCTTTAAACAAGGCTGGGGTTCCTGCCTATGAAAGAAGGTTGATGAAAAGCTTGACCAGCTTTTTTAAAGCTGTATACATATAAAGGAAGCACTTTGTCCTGTAACCAACGCCTGGACCAAGCACTTGCAGGCTTGATGACTAAATCTAAAGTATCTCTTATGAGACCAAAGGTTGGGAATCCTGACCTACCGATACTAGACCTAGTTCTGGAGTTGGATTTGGAGATATGGATATAGACAGTCCCAAATTTATGTTTAGGAAAGCTTAGGGAAGAAGGGGGAGTGCTGGAGGGACACAGAATCCCTCCTTGTAGGAAGAACTTACAAACCATATTTCTGAAAAATACATGAAGAAAATGATTGCTAAGACGGATAGCCAAGACCAGTGCCATTAGTCCTTTGCCTATGTTTAACTCTAGAAGAATTTGAAAGAGAAAATGGAGAAAATTGGGAGAATGTCAAACAGGGTTGACATTCCTGTTGTCTGGCTGTGGGACAATAAATAGGAAAGGTTCTACTTTAAGTTCTCCTTTGCCTTTGCCTTGGATAAGCAACACCTGCACTCATACCTGTGGCAGCTCAAAGATCTGATGCAGGTGAAGATGTGAATAAAATCAGGACAGTGCATAACCCTTGTGGCTTTCAGATGCTGAGACAAGCAGGTGGGACCAGCTGACCTCTGATAGTTGAACAACGTCTCTTCTTAACTCCCAGGACTGAGGAATTAAAGTCCAGTAGTGTCTCCTAATGTTGTCTCACCTTGGGAATAAAAGTGATTACCTGACCTGGAAAATTAAAATATGTGGCAAGGAGTGATTACTGTTTTTCTGGCTTGGGTTTTATCTTCCATTCTCATTCTCAAATTCACTGGGAGTAAGCCAGACTGCCATTCTTCCATAGGCACTGCCTGAAAGGAGCTAATACCTCAGAGCGAAAGTGAATTCACAAGCTGAAAATAACAGACATAGGAAAAGCGTAATGATTTCAGTAGAAGTAGAAATATTAGAACGCTTGTCCAGTAATTTAAAATTATTATAATAAACATGCTAAAGAAATAAGGGAAGATATTAACATGAAATGATAACTAGAAAACGTAAGAACTGAGCAATTGTAGTATATGAAAAATATAATATTTAAAATAACAGTTACAGGAGAAGGGATAAATAATGTAATGAGCACAGCTGAGAAAATGAATTATAAGGGCAGATTGAGGAAAATCTCTAAGGTAGAAGAAAAAGACAAGTAGAAAATACTTAAAAAGCTAAGAGATAGGGAGCACAGAAGTAGTATTGTTAACACAGATGTAAGAAGTCCCAGAGAGAGAAAAATGAAAATCAAGATGAGGCAATACTGGAGAAATAATGCAGAGAACATTTTTTGGAATTAAAAAAAGAGACTGTTAATTGTAAACGTCTAAGTAGAGTATCCAAGAAGAGAGAAGGAAAACCATACTTAGTCTAGTGATACTTGAGAACATCAAAGAAAAATTTGAAACATTCTTCAAAGAAAAGATCGCATGCAAAGACGTAAGGTTCATCTGATACCAGATTTGTAATAGTCACACTGAATGCAAGAAGACAGCAGAGTGGTAGTTTTATAGTGCATTGAAAGAAAAAGAGTTTAAAACCTAAAATTAAGGGCCAGGCGTTGTGTCTCTCCCCTGTAATTCAGCACTCTGGGAGGCCGAGGCAGGTGGATTGCCTGAGCTCACAGGTTAAAGACCAGTCTGAGCCAGAACGAGACCTCGTGCCCCACCCAGGCATTGTGGTGGGCGCTTGTAATCCCAGCTCAGGAGGCTGAGGCAAGAGAATCGATTGAGCCCAGGAGTCTGAGGTTGTTGTGAACTATGATGCCACAGCACTCAATCCCAGGGCAACTGAGTGAGATTCTGTCTCAAAAATACATACATACATAACATAAATCCTAAAATTAGATCTCTAACCAACCTCATTTGAATTTGAGGGTATAATCAAAATATCCTGTACATGTAAGGTTGTAGAAGGTTTGCCGCAAAAAGACCTACGCTAAACGAAGTTCTTAGAAGAATCTAGGATATGTTGGAATTTATAAAGTTGACTGAATACTATGGTAAAGTTTATTATTTTTAAAAAGGCTAAGTTCAGAGAATGTAAATACACCCTGAGTATCCCTAATCTCAAATTCCTAAATGGTCTGGAATCTTCAACTTTTTGAATGCTAACATGATGTTCAAAAGGTCATGCTTGACGGATATGCTCATTTCAGATTTTTGGATTAGTGTTTACTAAACCAGTAGATATAATGTACATATTTCAAATCTGAAAAAATAAAAAACACTTCTGGTCCCAGTATCATTAATAACTTAGAATAGGTAATATCAACATGTTGGGGTTGCTAGACAAGGAGACTAAGGATATAAGAGCTTGAATGCTCGGGGGTGGCGCCTGTGGTTCAGTGAGTAGGGCGCCTGCCCCATATACCGAGGGTGGCAGGTTCAAACCCGGGGCTGGTCGAACTGCAGCAACAACAACAAAAAAAAAAGCGAGGCATTGTGGCGGGCGCCTGTAGTCCCAGCTACTTAGGAGGCTGCGGCAAGAGAATCACCTTAGCCCAGGAACTGGACGTTGCTGTGAGCTGTGTGATGCCACAGCACTCTACCAAGGGCAATAAAGTGAGGCTCTGTCTCTACAAAAAAAAAAAAGAGCTTGCATGCTAAGTTTTCATCCTGCCTGTTAAGGGTGGAGGTAATGTAATTATTTTAAAATAAAGCAAGAAATGCTTTAAAAGAAAAAGGTTGATATATAATAAGCAAATTTAAAGATACCGTATTTAGGCACAGCACCTGTAACTCAATGGCTAGGGCACCAGCCACATACACCAGAGCTGGTGGGTTCTAACCCAGCCCGGGCCTGCTGAACAACAATGACAACTACAACCAAAAAACAGCTGGGCATTGTGGTGGGTGCCTGTATTCCCAAGTACTTGGGAGCCTGAGGCAAGAGAATTGCTTAAGCCCAAGAGTTGGAGGTTGCTGTGAGCTGTGATGCCACGGCATTCTACCCAAGGTGACATAGACTGTTCCCCACCCCCAAAAAAAAAATAAATACAAAGCTCTAGATAGATTAAATTGTCAAACTCCTGGCAGAAAATGTATGTGTTTTATTTATTAATTTATTATGTGTTTTTTTAATTTATTTTTTGAGACAGTCTCACTTTGTTGCCCTGGGTAGAGTGCTGTGGCATCATAGCTCATGGCAAACTCATTCTTTTGGGCTCAAGCAATCCTCTTGCCTCAGCCTCCTGAGGAGCTAGGACTAACGGGTGCCCACCACAACACCCAGCTACTTTTAGAGATGGGGTTGCCCAGACTAGTCTTGAACTCATGAACTGAAGCAGTCCATCTGCCTTGGCCTCCCAGAGTACTAGGAAGTTGATAAAGTTAAAATTAATCAAAAGAAACTGAAAATACATTTAAAAATTGGGGGCGGATCTTTTTTTTTTTTTTTTGAGATAGAGTCTTACCCTAGGTAAAGTACCGTGGCACCATAGCTCTCAGCAACCTCAAACCTTTGGGCTCAAGTGATACTCTTGCCTCAGCCCCTTAAGTAGCTGGGACTACAGGTGCCTGCCACAACATCTGGCTAGTTTTTTGTTTTTCGTTTTTTTTCCATTTTTAGTATAATCGAGGTCTTGCTCTTGCTCAGGCTGACAGTGGGGCAGATACAGTACTAACGGTACAAAAGAATAATGGAAAAAGACTTAAAAGTAGCATGTCCCAGACGAAGAAATACCTATGCCTGATATGAAGGGATGTTTTCTATTTAATGATCAGGGAAGTGATAAGACTACAGTGCTGGCTCGTCACCTGTAGCTCCAGCAGCTAAGGTGCAGCCACATACACCAGAGCTGGCAGGTTCGAATCCAGCCTGGGCCCGCCAAACAACAATGACAACTACAACCAAAAAATAGCTGGGCGTTGTGGCAGGCACCTGTAGTCCCAGCTACTTGGGAGGCTGAGGCAAGAGAATCGCATTAAGCCCAGGAGTTGGAGGTTGCTGTGAGCTGTGATGCCATGGCACTCTACCCAGGGCAACAGCTTGAGGCTCTGTCTCAAAAAAGAAAAAAAAAAGACTACAGTGCTAACAATTTTTTATCCTGTGATTGTTTGAGAACAGTAGTCTTGGAAACAGCAATCTGCAAGATCTCTTGTTGCTGTGAAAGGTCTTGCATTTAGTTGTCTTCTATGATAATTACGTTTCTAAAGAATATAGTCATTCCGGCCTCTGTCTTCAAAATATGGAGTGATCACCAAAATTGTCCCTAAGTTTAACACTCTTTGATGTTTCTTGCCTGAACCAGTTTTTCTGTGATTGCAAAATGGTAAATTCCCACCTCCAGCATTATCCCTATTTATTATTTGGTACTTGACATTGATCATACTATAGTCAAGAGCCTTTCCCCTTTCTTCCTGTTCATTTATTTATTGTCAGTATGCACTCATGGATTCCTGTGTATTTTTTTCAGTAGTTTAAAATCATTACTTACGGTGAGATAGAGCTCAACGTTTTTATCATCCTTTAGGTCTGTCTTTCGAACTTTTTTGACTATAACCTAAAGTACAAAAATATTTCCATTGAGTACACACAGACATGCATCTATAGTCTAAAGCATTTAATAAAAAATAACTTTCACTATGAATGATACACTCTGATACTTTTCTGATCTATTTTGTTTTATTAAGGTTGGATCACTAAATTTAATTTATAGCCCAAGAAATTCAAAGTCACTTCCATAGGCTATTCTGCCAGTTAGAATGACTTTTGATTTGTTTTGTCTTCATTTCCTTTCTAAACATCTGTTATGGAAAATTGGCAGACATGTAAAAGGAGAGAGAATGTTATAATGAATGCCCCCATTATGTCCTTCAGCTTCATCAATTATCAGTACATGGTCCACTTTCTACTTTTTTGGATTAGTTTAGAGCAAATCTCAAACATCAGCATTTTTCTTTTTTTTAGAGACAGAGTCTGTCTTTATCGCCTTCGGTAGAGTGCCGTGGCGTCACAGCTCACAGCAACCACAGCAACCTCCAGCTCTTGGACTTTGGCGATTCTCTTGCCTCAGCCTCCTGAGTAGCTGGGACTACAGGGGTCCAACACAATGCCCGGCTATTTTTGTGTTGCAGTTTGGCTGGGGCCGGGTTCAAACTTGCCACTCTCAGTATATGAGGCCGGTGCTCTACCCACTGAGCCACAGGTGCTGCCCAGCATCAGCATTTTTCATCCATAAAATATTTCAGTACATGTTTCTAAAAGATAAAGATTTTTTTTCTAATTCCATTATTATATCTAAAATAATAATTCCTTAATAGCATGTTTCTGGTCAGCGTTTAAGTGTAAATGATTGTGTCATAAATTGTTTATTGAATCAGTTTGTTCAAATCAGGTTAAGTCCACTCATTCCTTAATTAGTATCTTTTACATGTTTTTTCAAGGCTACAGAGAATCCTGTTTTCTTATTCATGTTCTTTCTATGTCTAGACCATTATTTATTGAATGACGTAATTATGTTATGCATTTAGGTTCGGCGCTGGGCTATCCTGACTGCAAGAAACTTGGGGAAAGTGGACAGAGATGATTATTATGACTTACAGGATGTTTTAACTTGCCTTTTTAAAGTCATTGAGTTAGGACTTTTAGAAAGTCCAGATATTTATACTACTTCTGTCCTTGAGAAGGGTAAACTGATTCTTCTGCCCTCACACATGTATGATACTACCAACTACAAAAACTACTGGTTAGGTGAGTATTGTTCCTACAAGAGGTGTGTTTTCTAGCGCTGGCAAATGAATCTTTTGTTTAAAACAACATGAGATTAACAAAATATTAGGATAGTAGTTGACTTTAATGGTTTGATTGTTAATGCCTCTTTTTCAATGCGTAAGGTATTTCCTGACAGAGAGGGTTACTAGCATTGTTTATAAGTTCTGTGCTGTCTCAAAATAGTTCTGCCATATTTCATTGATTCAAGTATAAAGGTAATGTATCATAATTGGCAGTGATATTTTTCTTCTCTTGGTGAGTGGCATATGAGATATGATACTTCTTAAAATCCAAGACATCTTAGATTGATGAAATACAAGTTATATGATAGTTATCTTATAAACTGCTTTCTAACCAAGCTAGTACCATTTTCCTCTTTTTTTCACTTACATTATTCTAGAATTCTGTTACATGAGGTCAGTTGTATATGAATATCTCAGACTTAAATGTTTGAGGAACAGGATACTGTTGTGCCCCATCTTCCTGCCTTACATTTTCTTTTGCCAACTAAACTAGAGAAGTCATAATAATAATGTTATTTCATTAATTCAAGAAAATTGTAAATAATCTTACAGGTATTTGCATGCTGCTGACTATTCTTGAAGAGCAAGCCATGGATTCTTTGTTGTTGGGCTCAGACAAACAAAATGATTTTATGCAATCAATACTTCACACTATGGAGAGACAATCAGATGGTAATAAACTTTACCTGCTTTTCAGTTCAGTACTGATGGTGCTCTTTTAAAATGATAGTGTTGGGCAATACTTGTGGCTCAGCGAGTAGGGCGCCGGCCCCATATACCGAAGGTGGCGGGTTCAAACCCGGAGGTGGTCAAACTGCAAAACAAAAAATAGCCGGGCATTGTGGCGGGCGCTTGTAGTCCCAGCTACTTGGGAGGCTGAGGCAAGAGAATTGCCTAAGTCCAGAAGTTGGAGGTTGCTATGAGCTGTGTGACACCGCGCACTCTACCAAGGATCATAGAGTGAAACTTTGTCTCTACAAAAAAAAAAAAAAATGATAGTATTATTGGGTGGCGCCTATAGCTTGGTGAGTAGGGTGCTGGCCCCGTATACTGTGGGTAGCAGGTTTGAACCCAGCCCTGGCCAAACTGCAATAAAAAGCCGGACGTTGTGGTGGGCGCCTGTAGTCCCAGCTACTCAGGAGGCTGAAGCAAGAGAATCACCTAAGCCCAAGAGCTGGAGGTTGCTGTGTGAGTTGTGACACCATGGCACTCTATCGAGGGTGACAAAGTGAGATTCTGTCTCTAAAAAAAAAAAAAGTTTGTGTTATTGTAAGAATTGTGTGATGTGGAGTAAAGAACAGTTAGTTTTTATGGTTTAGGTAATAGATTCAGACTTCTAAGTTGGAAAGAACTTCATTTATAGAGGAATGGATCCTAAGGAAGTTCACTTACTTTTTCATGATGAAAAATTTAGTGGTAGAATGAAAACTGGAACCACTGGGAGACCCATCTGTAATGGCCTGGTCCTTTATTTCTCTGTGGTTCTCTTCATCCAACACAGTAACTGTGATTGTTTACATCTAAAGTAACTAAAATTTAAAGTTGCTTTTTAGTCCCACTAGTCATAGTTCAAGGCCCAATAGCCACATGTGTCTGGTGGCTACTATATGGACATTGTGGGTACAGAACATTTCTATTATCAAAGAAAATGCTGTTGAATGGTACTACTCTAGATAGTCCAGAAAATGAAGCCCAGAACTTGTAGTCATGTTAATTATTGGATCCTAAGCTACTTTTGTTGATGGTTGTATCAAGCTAATCATGAAAGATCTTTGCTTAAAGTGCTCTAATCTTACCTTATTTATGAAGGAATGAGTTAATAAAAACTAAACATGCCAGATCCTATGAAACCATGATGAATACTTTTCCACCTCATTCAGTTTTCAAGCAACTTGACTCTGCATGTAAACTCACTTGTGAAACATTCTAAATTTATATTATTCTTTTTTTTTTTTTTTTTGCAGTTTTTGGCCAGGGCTGAGTTTGAACCCGCCATCTCTGGCATATGGGCTGGCGCCCTACTCCTTTGAGCCACAGGTGTTGCCCTATTCTTTTTTTGACGGTGTATATTTTCTTTCTATATTGTTCCTGATTAAGAGTATTACTAATTGATTTGCTAACCTTTCTGCATAAATTGTTCATTTCTTTCCCTGTGTCCAATTGCATGTATAATTTTGTCCTTCTACTAATCTAGTTCCCTTAACTTTCTTCAAAATATGAATCATCTCTTTAAGAAACCTTTCATAATTGTTTTCACCTAACTGTTGTTTTCCTTATTTGAGAGCTTACTAGACTTCAGCACTATGTTAGCTGCAGCAGAAGATAGAAAAATATTTGAGGTCTGTATGAATGACTGAGGTTTAAAAAGCAGACCCTGAGAGGTCTGAGGAAAGTAAAGTCACAGGGTCTAGGGTGACTAAACCTCATTATCAACAACTTAAAAGAGTTAGGAGTAGCAGTCCCCAACCTTTTTGGCACCAGGGGAATGTTTAACGGAAGACACTTTTTCCACTGGGGCAATAGGTAAGATTCTCATAAAGAGTGCAAAACAAAGCCCACATCCCTCACCTGTGTGTTTTACAGTAGGATTCAGGCTCTTGTGAGAATCTTTTTTGAGACAGATTCTCACTCTGTTGCCCTGGGTAGAGTTGTCATGGTGTCATCATAGCTCATAGCAACCTCAAACTATTGGGCTGAAGTGATCCTCTTACCTCAGACCCCTCCCTGCCCCAAGTGGCTCAGACTACAGGTACTCAGTATGGTGCCTGAGTAGTTTTTCCATTTTTAATAGATACAGGGTCTTGCTCTTGGCTCTCAGAGGAATCTGTGCCACCACTGATCTGACAAAAGGCAGAGCTCAGGCAGTGATGCCAGTGATGGAGAGTGGCGGTAAATACAGATGAAACTTCTTCCTGGCTTGCCTGCTGTTTACCTTCTGCTGTGCAGCTGGTTCCTAAGAGGCTATAGACAGAGTTAGAGCTCTTGCCTCATAAGAGTTCTGCAGATGATTAAATGGGGAATGTTCAACTTAGGAGGAGGCATTTAAGCTCCACTTTTAAGGGTGGATGGGATTTTGGTAAGTGGTGCAAATAGTGAAGGCATTCTGTTGCTTATTTGGGAAAAAGTAATCTGTTTTTGCTGTAGATAGTGTATGATTATGGGGGTATGAAAAATAAAGTGAGAAAGAAATAATAGAGCAAGATTTTTTTTGTTTGTTTCCTTTTTTTTTGAGACAGAGTCTCACTATGTCGCCCTCGGTTGAGTGCAATGGCATCACAGCTCACAGCAACCTCAAACTCCTGGGCTTAAGTAATTCTCTTGCTTCAGCTTTACAAGTAGTTGAAACTACAGTCTTCTGCCACAATGCCTGGCTTTTTTGGGGGGTGGGGGGTGTTGCAGTTATTTAGCTGGCCTGGGCTGGGCTCAAAACTGCCACCCTTGGTGTATGTGGCTGGTGCTGTAACCACTGTGCTATGGGTGCCGAGCCTGTTTGCTTGCTTTTTGAAAAAGATAGTCTCACGCTTTCCCCCCAGCTAGAGTGCGTGGCATCATTATAGCTCACAGCAACCTGAAACTCCTAGGCTTAAGCGATCCTCCTCTCTCAGCCTCTCAACTATAGCTGGGTGCTGAAGTGCTAGCATGTCAGGCTAACTTTTTTGTATTTTTAGTAGAGATGGGTCTTGCTGTTCTTGGGCTAGTCTCAAACTCCTGACCTGAAGCAATCCTCCACCTGGGCCTCTTGAGAGAGCTAGGATTGCAGGCTTGAGCCACCACACCTTACCTCTTTTAAGTTTTTGACTGAAGATTTAGGTTTTCGTGGAAGACATTAAGGCTTTATTGAAGGTCAAATTGGATGAAAAGTAGATAAAAACAAAGCCACGTTGAGATACAGCTGCATGAAGGGTGCATACCTTGTAGCTAAGAAATTCAGTCCTTCACACTAGCTGTGTGGTGCACTAAATTGAGGATCACGCTGAAGAGTTAGTTTTATTATGGGCCTCATCTAGATCTGTGAATGTCAAGCTTCTCTTTATCTTTCCTGTTTCCTTCTGGGAGGGGTTGAGGAGCTGAATAGAAAAGATTGTTTCAGTGTGACAAACAGCAGCAAGAAGGTGTTTACCAGGCTGTTTTTTTGCTTTTGTTTTTTTGAGACAGTCTCACTGTGTCACCCTTGGTAGAGTGCTGTGGCGTCACAGCTCATAGTAACCTCCAACTCTTGGGCACACACAATTCTCTTGCCTTAGCCTCTTAAGTAGCTGGGACTACAGGCGCCCACCACAACGTCTGACTGTTTTTTGGTTGTGGTTGTCATTGTTTGGCAGGCCCGGGCTGGGTTCAACCTGCCAGCTCCTGTGTATGTGGCTGGTACCCTAGCTCCTGAGCTACAGGTGCCAAGCCTTACCAAGCTATTTTGTTGCCCATTTAACGGTTTGTTGCCTGTTAAAACATTCTGTATGGAGGTATCATAGTATTGCTTGAAAAATATTTTGAAAATTTGCCAGCTTTTAAAAACCTTTGTCTCTAAGGATTTACTTTAAATTACTTGATGCTTTGCTATTTTTCTTACTAACCAGATAAAGAATGCTTAATTCTCTGTATATTTTGGTACATTTTTCTGATCGTTTTGTAATTCAGTAATTACTCCATTGTGTTCCAGATGATAGTGTGGATCCTTTTTGGCCAGCATTACACTGTTTCATGGTGATTCTGGATCGCCTGGGATCTAAGGTCTGGGGTCAACGTATTGACCCTATTGAGGCATTGCAAACCATTATCAACAATGGGAGCTACAATAGAGAGATCCAGAACATCCGAAATAGCTCTGTGAGGTAAGCGCAGTTAAGGTCAGGATTGAAAGATTGTAATTGATTTAACAAGAGATTTTTTTTTCTTTCTTTTTCCCCTTCATTTCAGTAATTTCTATTTATTCTTGCTATTTAAGGACCAAGTTAGAACCGGAGTCAAATTTGGATGATATGGTGACTTGCAGTCAGATTGTATACAATTATAATCCTGAAAAGACCAAAAAGGTATAAATTTGAAAATTCACTTGAAAAGTCACATGATTTTATTGCCTTTTTTATATAAACAGTGTTTTACATACTTAGTTGAATTCTGATTTTATGCTGTGTAGCTGTCTTGAATCACCTGCTACATAAAGGCCTTCTGATTGAACCAGATCCACATTATATGTGAGGGAAAAATGGACTCTATAGTATGTATACTTTGGGAAATTAATTTTTAAGTGCATTTAGGTAAGATGGAAAGTTAATGGGGAAATAAGTGGCATTGTAGAAATGAAAACCAACTAATGGAAGTCCGGATTATGTGAAGGTGGTGTAAATTTGCCTTTTCATGAATCTTCACCCTCAGAATTCAACTTGTGTTTTCAATTTCTTGAGTGGTATATATATATTAGAAATAATACATAATAAACCAAGATAAGTGCATGGAAAACTATATTTTCTTTTTTATAACTTGGGTGTTAAAGCTATCATAAATGGTGCTCGTTTATCTGAATGTCAGTGTCTTTCATTTTAGGATTCTGGATGGAGATCTGCCATTTGCCCAGATTACTGTCCTAACATGTATGAAGAAATGGAAACATTAGCCAATGTACTTCAGTCAGATATCGGTCAAGACATGCGTGTTCATAACAGCACATTTCTGTGGTTCATACCTTTTGTTCAGTCCCTCATGGATCTTAAAGATTTGGGTGTTGCTTACATAGCAGAGGTTATTCATCATTTGCACTCCGAAGTCAAAGATGTTCTCAACCAAACAGATGCTGTGTGTGACAAAGTCACTGAATTTTTTCTTCTAATTTTGGTATCAGTGATTGAACTGCACAGAAATAAAAAATGTTTGCATTTGCTATGGATTAGTTCCCAGCAGTGGGTGGAAGTAGTTGTGAAATGTGCCAAACTTCCTACAACTGCATTTGCACGGAGTTCTGAGAAGTCATCTGGAAATTGCTCCAAAGGAACAGCAATTATATCATCACTGCCATTGCATTCAATGCCGTCTAACTCTGTACAACTTGCTTGTGTGCAGCTGATTAGAAGTCTCCTTAAAGAAGGTTATCAGCTTGGGCAGCAAACTATTTGTAAGCGATTTTGGGATAAGCTTAACTTACTCCTTCGGGGAAATTTATCTCTAGGTTGGCAGTTGACCAGTCAGGAGACCTATGAGTTACAAGCTTGTTTAAAGCAAATTATTAGAAACATAAAATCAAAAGTACCTCCATGTAGCACTTTGGATCTGAGTCTGGCAGGTAAAACCCCTCCTGCATCTTATAATAAAGAAGAAAGTGAAGAAATAGGGAAGAAGTCTATAAAAGATATTCATTGTGTGGAAAATTCCAGCCCAACATTTTCTAAAGAACCAGTGAAAGGTGATATATATCAAATGCCAGAGAGTACATTGATCAAAGCAAGTAACACTATAGAAGAAGAGGATGAGGAGGATAATTATATTATAAAGGATTTAAAACTGGAAGACCATCTCTCAGCTGAGTCATGTGTAAATCAGAGTAGTAAAAGCCTTTGTACTGAAAAAGCTAAAGCTCGAGTTAAAATAAGTAGAGGGAAGCGGAAGTCTGTAAAAGAGAATTCCTTGTATACACCCCAGAATTGTACTTCAAGAAATGGCCCAGAAAAGGGAAGTGACAGAGGAATAATAATACCAACACATGTGTTAACTGATTCTAGTGCTGAATCTCTGGAGAAAGCGTCTACATCAGATGAAGATTTCTTTTTAAGGGATGATACGCTTGGTAAAACCTCAAAACCAAAAACTAAGGCACAGAAAGATGAAATCTGTGCAAAATTATCACATGTAATAAAGAAGCAACAAGGGAAAAGTACTTTGGTCAGTAATGCTGTCAGTTTAGAGGAAAACCTGACTGCAACTAACACTGAGAGTTTCTATTCAAGGAAGGATGCAGGAGTTCAGAAAGGGGACGGCTTTATACACAACCTGTCTGTAGATCCTAATGGTATTCTGGATGATCCGGTGACTGGACTTGAATCAAGAGATAAGAAAATGAATAAGAGTTTTGATCTGGTTTCTTCTAACCTGACAGAACAGGCACCTGACGTCAGGGCTACATCTGATATCTTAACGGATTCTCAGGTAGACAGAGACCTCCACAAATTGTCTTTAATAGCTCAAGCCAGTGTTAATAAGTTTCTGTTAGATTCAACTCAAAAAAGCCCATCCCAGCTCCAAAGAAAAGTAAAAGATGATAAAAGAAGTTTCCCAGCTAACCAGAATAATGTTGGAGACACCTCCCATGAACCAGTTATTATTATTTCGGATTCTGATGATGATGATGAAAGAATTCAGAGTCTTGAGAAACACATTAAACAGGACAAAATATGCATTAAGAAAGAACGTCCGGAGCAGTGTGTTTCAGTAGTTAATAGTAATGTGGAAAAGAAGCTAATAAAGGAAGAACAAACAAAGTCTGTTTCGGATTTTGAGGAATCTGATTCTCAATCTTTTGAGTTCGAAAGTTCATCTGAAATGTTTTCTGTTTGGCAAGATCATAAATTAAACAAGAATTCAGTTCAGGAGGAAGAAAAAAAGTGTTTGACTCATATGTCTGATAACACAAATGATTGGGGCTATGATACAGATTATATACCTGAAGAAGTTACTAAAAAACTAGAGAGTATTAAAGGACACAAAGAACCACAGAGGAGTAGTATTTCTATTGAGAAAATTTGTGAAATTGAAGTAAAAAAACCTAAGAGAAAACGATCTGAAAAACCAGTGGCTGAAGATCCTGTAAGACCTTCATCTTCTGTCAGAAATGAAGACCAGTCTCCTCCTGAGAGAGAGATTCCTGAAAATGATTTTAAAAAAAGTGTAGACACAAAGCCTATAACTCCCAGTTCAAGTATTCAGAGAGCCACTACAGTTAAACCAAAGAAGTCTTCTCCAAAGCCGCCTCATTCAGAACCCGTTAGGAGAGGTCCACTTTATAAAACCTCCAAGAGAGCAGATGCCAAAAAAGGACAGAGTAAAAATTTAAATTACTTAAGTTGTAGGACAACTCCTGCAGTAGTGCCACCAAAGAAATTTCGCCCCTGTCCTGAGCCATCCTCAACAGTTGAGAAACTTGGTCTGAAAAAGGCTCCTCGTAAGGCCTTTGAGTTGTCCCAGCGATCTTTAGAGTATTTAGTTCAGTTACGTGATCATGGCAAAAGTGTTGGAATAATTGATACCAGAAAAAAGACTAAATTAATTACTCCTCAGACTCTCACTGTCAAAAATAACAAGAAACTCTTAACCAGTCAAGATCTGCAGTTGCAAAGGCAGATGAGATCGAAATCCAAAAACAATAGACAAGGGCTTTTTGATTGTGAAAGTACAGATACTACAAGAGCAGGGCCACAGACAGCACAGACTTCTGACAAACTAGTATCAGAATCTGATAGGTCAGATTATACAGGAAGAACTGAGGTGCTTGCCAACAGTAATGGAAAACAGTTAGTAAAATGCACGTCTTCTAAACCAGAAACCATAAAAGCAAACTCTATTTCTCAGGCCACTGATGATGCTTGTCTTTTGAACCAGTGTGATTCTGTAGTGTTAAATGGAAGAATACCAACAAATGAAATACTTGTCTCTCCTTCAGAGGACCGTTTAAGTGGATGTGGTCTAACAGTACGTCATACAAAGGTGGCAAATTTGAAAGTGGGAGAACCTGAATCTGACAGTGATACAGAGGCAGATAATTTATTTTTAACACAAAATGATCCTGAAGATATGGATTTGTGTTCACAAGTAGAGAATAATGTTAAACTCATTGAACTAGTTTTTGGAAAGAATACAGTTGAGGTGGAAGAAGGTTCTGTAAGTCGGCCTCAGTTGGAATCTTTGAGTGGCACAAAGTGTAAGTACAAAGATTGTGTTGAAACCACGAAAAAGCAGGGTGAATACTGCTCAAAACACTGTGAAGCTAAGGCAGCAGATGAAGATGTATTTCGTAAACCTGGCTTGCCTCTTTCTGTATCTAAACCTTCAAGACCTTCCACTGCTAAGATTTTTAGCTCAAGTAGTACTTCGCGAATTGCTAATCTTTCCAAGACTTTGGAAAGTACTTCAGCACTAAAAAATAAGCCAAGTGGGGTGCAGTCTATTTTGAAAGTACCACAGCCAGCTCCTCTAATGTCTCTGAAGCCAATGGGGGAAGTGAAGATTTCGTGCAATATTCTTCCTTCTCAGACTCCACATAGTTCTAGCAGGCAAGGTTATAAACTTCCTTTTGGTGAGAACAGATCTTTTCCAACTTCCTCTCCAGTAAACCTTCTGTTGTCATCACAGTCTATCTCTGACACCTTTGTTAAAGAGGTCTTAAAATGGAAGTATGAAATGTTTTTGAACTTTGATCAGTGTGGGCCTCCTGCAAGTCTTTGTCAGTCCATCTCAAGACCTGTGCCTGTCAGATTTCAAGATTGTGGAGATTATTTTAATGTCTTTTTACCTTTGATGGTGCTGAATACTTTTGAAACAGTAAGTATACGTTTTTGTTATATGCCTTTCCAAACTTTTCAAGGTGTTGCTTTTCTTTACCATGCTGAGTAGTAATTAGAGTACAGTTAAATAATTGACCTTCTTGATGTAGATTTTGCTTTCACATTTCATGCTGAATAGACATTTGTACCAGCCACTGTTGTCAATGTTGGCAATACAGAGGAAACACTTTAAACTTCTGCCCCCCGAAGCTTTAATAGACACAATTCAGGGTGCCAGTGTGCCAAGTCCAGAGGTAGCACAGGGAGAGTTTTATTGACTTTGGGGAGGTGGCGACGGTAAATAACATTGAACACAAATTAATAAATCTTAAATTCCTCTTTATACATCTGACTTCCCAGTTTCCTACTCACCATAGCACCTGCACTCTTGCTATAACTTCTTCCCCAGCCTCCACACAGCTCAGTCTGTTTTTTCTTTCCTCCTTCCTCCCCTTGACTAGAGTTGACAAATGATACAGGATTTCCAATTAAATTTGAACATCAGAAAAACAGCAAATAATTCTTTAGTGTAAGCATTCACCTGCATTTTGAAAGATGTTTTTGATGTTTTCAAGGCAGGTAAGGGTTTGGAAACAAATTTTTACTTTTTAAAATTCCTTAATAAACCTTCTGCACATGCAGTCAGACTCTTAAAACCAGCAGGGTCGAGGCAAATGCTGATAAATTAATTCGCTTAGTAGGTATTTGGGTGTTTAGTGGTCTTAAGGCCTGGGAGGTAAAGTGGTAAGCAAGACAGATGAAGTCTTGTGACCATTTCAGATTGGCGTAAGGGCTCTAGTGTGACCTAGAACAAAGGGAACAGGGCATTTTTAGATGGAAAGATCAGGTGACCTCTGTGAGTAGATTGTATTCACACTGAGATCCAAGTGAAAAGGAGGAACCAGCTCTGGGAAGTACATTCCAGACAGAGTGGAGTGCAAAGACGCTATGGCAACAACGAGCTTGTTGTGTTGAAGGAAGTATATTGCACAGAGGGATACATCTGCTATAAAAGAAGATAATTGAATGATTAATGCTAGGTGAGATGGCTTCTACAAGCTGGAATTGGTGCATCTGTAGTATCAACTTAATGATCCAAATTTTAGCCATTGTTTTAGAGTTGCTTTAATTGCCTGGAAAGTATGAGTCACTCAGAAGTCATTCAGGGCCCTTTTATGAATGGACAGGTTTCTGATTTTATTTTTCTCTGAAATGAAAGGTATGCATTCCTTTTTCAGATTGATTATCTTCTGGTCATTTTTGTAGCCCTAGCCTATTTTTTTTTTTTTTTAATAGAATGTGTACAAGTTCTATATGTATATATACTAAGTTTCAAAATAGTCACACATTTCTACAAGACTGAAAAAACATCAGGCACCCTGCACCTCCCAAGTAATCATTAATTCAGTTCTTAATTGATTCTTTTGAAATTTCCTTCTATATATCCAAATAACATGCCTGTCAGACTTACTGACTTTTCAGTTTTAGGCATTTCCTGTTTCCCATGCTTCAGGAGGTACCTGCTCTTTCCAGCCCAACTCTGACACAGACCCTTCCTCCTCCCCCATTCTCACTGGATTTTGTTAATGTTTAGATTGTGTGAGAGGCATCTTCATCCGTGTCATGCAGTGTGCTATAGCCACTCCTTTCATTCCCAGCTCTTTGTTTTCCCTGGATTTGTTAACTTGTTTATTTACCTAATCTTCTATATCCTTATCACTAAATTCAGGCTCTATTTTGAATGTTTAAATCCCTCATTGTCAGGCACATCATTTAATCCATGAATTTCTCTTTGTGTGGCATATGATAATTTTCCTGAAAACAGCTATTATCCTTATCCTCAGCGTTGCATATTCTTCTTCCCTGGTTTCTGTCTTTGTGTCCTGTGACCCATGTTATCTTTACTGGTCTCTCTCTTTTTTGTGAGTGAGGCACAGCCTTCGAGCTTCCAAAAAAAGAGTACATGAGGGTCAGCGCCCGTAGCACAATGGTTACGACGCCAGCCACATACACCAAGGCTGGTGGGTTTGAACCTGGCCCGGGCCAGCTAAACAGAAATGACAACTGCAACAAAAAATAACCGGGCGCTGTGGCGGGCACCTGTAGTCCTAGCTACTTGGGAGGCGGAGGCAAGAATCACTTAAGCCCGGGAGTTTGAGGTTGCTGTGAGCTGTGACGCCACTGCACTCTACCAAGGGAGACATAGTGAGACTCTTTTCTCAAAAAAAGAAAAGTGTATGTGAGAGTTAACTTTTTGAAACTTTGTAGACCTTAAATTTTTTTCTATTTTTTCTCGTTTTATTTTATTTTTTCTATTTTTTTATCTGTTTTCTTGGAGGTGGTCTTAACTTTTCTCCCAAACTTATTAGACTTTGTTTAGTATATTTTTATTAGTAGCTTTCTAGAACATGTGGCACTCTGAATATTCCTTTTTAAAGAGTTCTGTTCTTATTTCATGAAGATGGTATCTTTTATTAGCTAAACTTTATTAATGATAATTTTATTTATTTATTTATTTATTTTTATTTTTTTTTTTTTTTGAGACAGAGCCTCAAGCTGTCACCCTGGATAGAGTGCTGTCACAGCAACCTCCAATTCCTGGGCTCAGGCGAGTCTCCTGCCTCCGCCTCCCAAGTAGCTGGGACTACAGGCGCCCGCCACAACGCCCGGCCCTTTTTTGGTTGCAGCCGTCATTGTTTGGCAGACCCGGGCTGGATTCAAACCCGCCAGCTCAGGTGTACATGGCTGGCGCCTTAGCCACTTGAGCCACAGATGCTGAGCCTATTAATGATAATTTTAAAGTTAGTTCAAAGTTTTCCTCTTTTTGCATAGTTCTTTTTCCCCCAGTTGTTTTCTTTTTCCCTGTTAATTTTACTATCTATGATCCTTTCTGTTGATTCCTTTTTTCAGCCAGCTGATTCTGGTGGTCAAACTTTATTAATGATAATTTTAAAGTTAGTTCAAAGTTTTCCTCTTTTTTGCATAGTTCTTCTTCCCCCAGTTGTTTTCTTTTTCCCTGTTAATTTTAGCATTTGTAGTTTTTTCTGTTGATTCCTTTTTTTAGCTGGCTGATTCTGATGGTCTGCTCACATTTAAGAACAGGAGACTAAAAAGTAGATTTTGAACATTGTTCTTAATAGCCAAAGCAAGAAAACAGCCCAGATGTCCTCCAGCTGATGAATGGATAAACAAAATGTGGTCTAACCATACAGTGGAATTTTAGCCATAAAAAGGAGCTTGAAGTTCTGATAACATGTTCATTGATGAACCTTGCAAACATTTTAGAAGATATTATGCTAAGTGGAAGAAGTCAGATGCAGGAGGTTACCTATTACACAATTCCATTCG
>CAUYRH010053982.1:0-23770 GCA_963574655.1 Perodicticus potto | reverse complement strand
GCGCCTGTGGCTCATCGAGTAGGGCGTTGGCCCCATATACTGAGGGTGGTGGGTTCAAACCCAGGCTCAGCTGAACTGCAAAACAGAAAAATAGCCGGGCGTTGTGGTGGGCGCCTGTAGTCCCAGCTACTCAGGAGGCTGAGGCAAGAGAGTCGCCTAAGCCCAGGAGTTGGAGGTTGCTGTGAGCTGTGTGATGCCACGGCACTCCATCAAGGGCGATAAAGTGAGACTCTGTCTCTACATAAAAACAAAAAACCCCCAAACAAACAAACAAACAAAAAGCTATATATATACATATACATATATATATATATCTAAGTATGAAGTGGCCCTAGGGCCAGGATATTCTATTGTTGATATGTTTGCTGTTTATATCCCAAAGAATATACAGATACTCAAGATATCTCCACCCACTGGAAAACCTCTTGGGCATTGAAAACAGTATTAGTAAAGCCTCAAGTAAGCACAATGAAGGGCAGGGTGACACAGGACAATTGTGACCGCTGGCACACAGCAGCAGCTGGTCTCCATTGTTTTTAAGTTACACACAATAGAAACTGCTTTTAGAGTAAGCTGATCAGTTCGCTTTCTCATTCCTCATTTCGACTTCACCGTACTTCCAGTTTTTGAGACACCACTCGATAGTCCTGGCTGGGCTGGCTTTCTGGTCGCGCCCCTCATTCTTTTGTTGTTCCAAGCTCTGCGCCCGCCTGAGCTTCCTGCCGTGAGCTGTGTTCCATGGAGTATCTCCTACAACTCAACAGCAGCTTGACTTTTCATCCCTCTGAGTTTTTTTTTTTTTTTTTTTTTTTTTGGTATTTTCCGCAATCTTTTTTTTTTTTTTTTTTGACAGAGGCGCAAGCTGTCACCCCGGTTAGAGCACCGTGGCATCACAACTCACAGCAACCTCCAACTCCTGGGCTTAAGTGATTCTCCTGCTCAGCCTCCCGAGTAGCTGGGACTGCAGGTGCCCACCACAACACCCAGCTATTTTTCTGTTTTGCAGTTTGGCCGAGGCCGGGTTTGAACCTGTCACCTTCGGTATATGGAGCCGGCGCCCTACTCGATGAGCCGCAGGCGCCTCCCACTTCTGTATTTTGTTGGTAATATTTTTCTTGTGCCTGAAGTAGGCTTTCCTTTTATTAAGTCTTACCCCCCTTTGAGACACAAAACATGTGTGATCCTCTCTAAGGTCCTTGAAAACTGCCTTGGTGTTGACTGAGCAATCTTGTTTGAACTTTCATAGCACAGACCCGTTCACTCATTTGGCATCTCACAAACTTCTATCGCTTATCTTTTTGTTTACTTTCTTACCATTTGAGATTTTCTTTCGCCCAGGGTCACGCACCAATGTCTCACAACCAGATATCTTACATATTTGATCAAATCACAATGAGATATTTTTCTTTTTTTTTTTGAGACCGAGCCTCAAGCTGTCACCCTGGATAGAGTGCTGTGGTATCACAGCTCACAGCAACCTCCAACTCCTGGGCTCAAGTGAGTCTCTTGCCTCCGTCTCCCAAGTAGCTGGGACTACAGGCGCCTGCCACAACGCCCGGCCATTTTCGGGTTGCAGCCATCATTGTTGTTTGGCAGGCTGGGCTGGATTCGAATCCGCCAGCTCAGGTGTACGTGGCTGGTGCCTTAGCCCGTTGAGCCACAGGCGTCGAGGCAGATGAGATTGTTTTTAAAAAGCCAAATTAGGGCAGCGCCTGTGGCTCAAAGGAGTAGGGCGCCGGCCCCATATGCTCCGGCTGGCAGGTTCAAACCCGGCCCTGGCCAAAAATAGCAAAAAAAAAAAAAAAGCCAAATTAAATCCCTGAAGTTGTGATGGCAATCAAATTAAATCAATTGGGTGACCACTATGTCTTAAGGAAAGTTCCTTTCTAATAGGCTCGGGAGTAGGAGACCAGAAGGACTATGTTTATTTTTTATTTTTATTTTTATTTTTTTTGAGACAGAGCCTCAAGCTGTCCCCCTGGATAGAGTGCTGTGGCATCACAGCTCACAGCAACCTCCAATTCCTGGGCTCAAGCGAGTCTCCTGCCTCTGCCTCCCAAGTAGCTGGGACTACAGGCGCCCGCCACAACGCCCAGCCATTTTTTGGTTGCAGCCGTCATTGTTTGGCAGGCCCGGGCTGGATTCGAACCCGCCAGCTCAGGCGTACGTGGCTGGCGCCTTAGCCTGTTAAGCCACAGGCGTCGAGCCTCCATCTGTATTTCTATAAGTACGCTCTCTCACGTTTTCATAATGACAAGATCATCTAATGATGTCTTTTGATGCATTTTGACACATTTTGACAGGGATATGCATTTGACATATACCCCTGTCATTAAGCAGCATGCATGGTAGGCACCTTTGCATTGTTTTCATATATTTGAGAGAGGAGGAGAAAAAGGTCCCTAATTATAAGAGTAAACTTGGTTTTCCTCTGAGCTGTCTAATATTGTTTTCTGACACTTTATCAAAACTAAAAAAAGATAGTTTGTAAAAATGTCTTATTACTGTTGTGCTACCATGTACACAATATCCTGTAGTTTGGATAAAAATTAAACAAGATGTCTCGGCACCTGTAGCTCAGCGGCTAGGACACCAGCCACATACACAGGAGCTGTTGAGTTTAAACCCAGTTTGGACCTGCCAAGCAACAATGACAACTACAAAAAAACATAGCCAGGCATTGTGGAAGGCACCTGTAGTCCCAGCTACTTGGGAGGATGAGACAAGAGAATCGCTTTAGCCCAAGAGTTTGAGGTTGTTGTGAGCTGTGATGTCATGGCACTCAACTGGGCAACGTAGTGAAATTCTGTCTCAAAAAAAAAAAAAAAAAAAATTAAATAAGATATCTATATAATCTTAATTCACCAGTGTTCCCTTTCTAAAGGCAAAAAATTGTTTATAATTTATTGCGTTCTACTTGGTGAGTTCACCTCTCTATTTTTTCTTTTCTTTTTTCTGAGACAGAGTCTGTCTCTATGACCCTGGATGAGTGCTGTGCATCATAGCTCAAACTTCTGGGCTATGAGGAAGCAAGTGATCCTCTTGCCTCAGCCTCCCAAGTAGCTGGGACTGCAGGCCCTTACCACAACACCCAGCTATTTTTAGAGAATGAGTCTGACTCCTGTTCAGTCTAGTCTCAAACTTCTGAGCTCAAGCAGTCCACCAGCCCCAGCCTTCTTGCTTCTGTTTAAAGTTCAAACCAGTAAAACTACCAGAGAGGGCGTTGAAGCCCAGCTTGAGCAAGAGTGAGACTCCATCTCTTCTAAAAAAAAAAATAGAAAAATTAGACAAGTGTTGTGCCAGGCGCCTATAGTCCCAGCTAGTTGGGAGGCTGAGGCAGGAAGATCGCTTGAGCCCACGAGTTGGAGGTTGCTGTGAGCTATGACAATACAGCACTCTACAGAGAGTGACATAGTGAGATTCTGTCTTAAAAAAAAGAAAAAAGAAAAAAAGATTATAAATGAGTTTGTAGCATTTACTGAGCTACATTAAGCACTTTCATGTATTAGCTCATTTAATGTTCAAAGCAACTAATGAAGGAGAAATGCTATTACTATGTTCAATTACAAATAAAGACTCTGAGGAATAGGGTAGTTAAATAACTTACTCAAGGTCCCACAGTAATTAGAAGTCGGATTTGAACTCAAGGTTTCAGCACCCTTAATTGCCGTAACAGCATTATGTATTTAAAATATCCAAAGCTACTATTACCATGTTCGGTTCTCAGGAGAATCTTATAAAGCTGGCAAAGCATATGATATAACCATTGTATTTTATGGATGGAAATTCTGAGCCTAAGAGAATTATTCCATGTTTTGTCCTTGGTTATCCCAAACCTTTTAGTGGGATAGTATCTTATTCTTTATGTGAAATCAGTTGTTATTATCCAGGGAAATGAAGCAAAAAGAAATGTTACATGAAGGAAATCAAAAATAGTCTAAAACCTCAGTCTCATATTCAACCCTTGACTTCACATGCTGCTTTCCAAACCTTCTGAGAACTGCCTCTGTTGGAAAGTCTGAATAGCACGGTCAGCTAGCTTATGAGAAAGGAGACAAAACACATTTTTAAACACTAAAAGGACACCAGATTAATTGCTAACTCGATTAATCTTTCCCCAGTTAATCCAGAATCAGCTTTGACATTTCCTTCTCTTTACATTGACCTATCTTAAGCATATATAATAAAAATATAATTTCCTCCTACATGTTTAAAACACATATAATTCCCTACTACATGCTAAAAAACTTTTTTTTTTAATATAGTGACTTGAAAAAAACTACAAAAAAAAAATATAATGACTTTCTGGCTCTGCGTCTGTGGCTCAACGGGCTAAGGCGCCAGCCACGTACACCTGAGCTGGTGGGTTCAAATCCAGCCCGGGCCCGCCAAACAACAATGACGGCTGCAACCAAAAAATGGCTAGGCGTTGTGGCGGGCGCCTGTGGTCCCAGCTACTTGGGAGGCAGAGACAGGCGACTCGCCTGAGGCCAGGAACTGGAGATTGCTGTGAGCTGTGATGCCACGGCACTCTATCTAGGGTGACAGCTTGAGGCTCTGTCTCAAAAAATATATATATATATAATTACTTTCAAGTTGATGAAAAAAAAATAACGACTAGAGAAGTCAGTGGGCTAAAAAAATCAGTAATTTCCTAATGACATTTTAATAAAGATTTTTGAATGGAAAACATTTATAAATCCAAATTTTTTAAGTATTTGTTGAAGGGAATACATTCCTACTCCCAGCTTTCAATAGGAGGAACCCATCCTTTCAGCCAATTTACTCTGAGGTCAGTTAAACTTTGAGTCGTCTTTGTAATGAGGTTAATTTGTTGGTATGGTACCAAAATATTTGTGGATAAAAAAGAATACTATCACTACAAATTGCATATGTTTTTATAAAACAACCTACTTCTGAATTAAAATATGGTATAGAGAGATGGTAAAGAGAATGTTATAAATAGAATATTTTTGCTATTATGTACTGTATACTGTATAATACAGTGGCTATTAGTCACATGTGACAGGTGGCTGTTTAAATTTTAATTAATTGAAAGCAATTAAAATCAAATATTTTTTAATTCTTCATTTGTACTAGCTATATTTTTTATGTATATATACACACACACACACATATTCTTTTTTATTTTTATTTCTCCTCTTTGGTTTTTATTTTATTTTTTATTTTATGTATTTAATTGTTTTTGGAGACAGTCTCACCCTGTTGCCCTGAGTGGAGTGCCCTGGCATCATCTTAGCTCACAGCAACCTCAAACTCTTGGACTCAGGAGATCCTCTTCCCTCAGCCTCCCAAGTAGCTGGGACTACAGGCACCCACTAGGATGCCCAGCTAGTTTTTTTCTATTTTTAGTAGAGATAGGGTCTTGCTCTTGCTCAGGCTGGTCTTGAACTCCTAAGCTCAGGGAGGCTACCTACCTTGGCCTCCCAGACTGCTAGGATTACAGGCATGTGCCACCATGCCCAGCTTGCACTAGCCATATTATAAATACTCAATAGCCATATATGGCTAGTGGTTCTGAATTGGATAATGTAGGTTTTGGAACTTTTTTTTTTTTTAAAGACAGAGTCTTACTCTGTGCCCTGGGTAGAATGTCATGGTGTCATACCTCACAACAACCTCAAACTTTTGGTCTCAGGCAATCCTCTAGCCTCCTGAGTAGCTAGGATTAGCACTAGTGCCTGCCACAAAGCCTGGCTATTTTTTTTTTATTATTATTTTTAGTAGAGACCAGGGGATTTCACACTTGCTTAGGCTGGTCTCAAACTCCTGAGTTCAGGCAATTCACCCACCCCAGCCTCCCAGAGTACTAGGATTATAGGCATTAGCTGCCAACCCTGGCCACTACCAAAGTTCTTGATTGTCTAGAATGTTACTTGTAAGATTAGTATCCAGAATGTGATATAAGTGGGTTCAGATTCTCTTATCACTTAAAATAGTAAATTCAGTAGGAGTTTAGTAAGTATCTAGTTTGTCAGCCAGAAAGTATCAATACTGTGTTATCCTTTTATGGTAGTTTCCTCAGATTCTTTTTTTTTTTTTTTTTTTTTAGAGACAGAGCCTCACTTTATCACCCTCGGTAGAGTGCTGTGGCGTCACACAGCTCACAGCAACCTCCATCTCCTGGGCTTAGGTGATTCTCTTGCCTCAACCTCCCAAGTAGCTGGGACTACAGGCACCCGCCACAACGCCCACTAATTTTCTGTTTTGCAGTTCAGCCGAGGCCGGTTTTGAACCCACCACCTTTGGTATACAGGGCCAGCACCCTACTCAATGAGCCACAGGCGCCACCTCAGATTTTTTTTTTTTTTAAATTATGTTACTAACAGGCCAGGCACAGTGGCTCACGCCTGTAATCCTAGAACTTTGGGAGGATGAGGTGGGTGGATTACTTTAGTTCACAAGTTCAAGACCAGCCTGAGCAAGAGTGAAATCCCATCTCTACTAAAAAAGGCCAAGAGACTGAGGTTTCAGTGAGCTATGATGATGCCACAGCACTCCAAGGGCATCAGAGTGAGATTCTGTCTCAAAAGAGAAAAGTGAAAATTATGTTACTATATTTACTTTTTGGTAGTAATTAATTTTCTGTTTAATTCTCCACTAAAAATAAGTATAACTCAGTAACTAGTAAAAGTGGTTTAAGTTGCTTTTAATATGTATGTTTAATAATATACGAATGTATGTTCTTTCTTATTTCCCTCATCTGGTACAGGTAGAAGAGTCACCAATGATGGGAGTAAGCGGCTATGTGGAGTATCTCAGAGAGCAGGAAGTATCTGAGCGGTGGTTCCGGTACAACCCTCGTCTCACCTGCATCTATTGCGCCAAATCTTTCAACCAAAAGGGAAGCCTGGATCGCCACATGCGCCTACATATGGGGATCACACCATTCGTCTGCCGCATGTGTGGCAAGAAGTATACCCGCAAAGATCAGCTGGAGTATCATATCCGCAAGCACACAGGAAACAAGCCCTTTCATTGTCATGTTTGTGGCAAAAGTTTCCCCTTCCAGGCCATCTTGAATCAGCACTTTCGCAAAAACCATCCTGGCTATATACCCCTGGAGGGTCCTCACAGTATCTCCCCTGAAACAACTGTCACATCTCGAGGACAAGCTGAGGAAGAATCACCTTCACAGGAAGAGACAGTTGCTCCTGGGGAAACTGCCCAGGGCTCTGTGTCCACCACTGGGCCAGACTGAAACATCGAGGGGGAGAGGACAGACCCTCTTCCCCTTTGGGCCATAAGCAGCCAGCATCAGGGCCGTGGGCTGGTACTTAGATTCAGAAAATGCCACATCGCTAGACCAGAAGAAGCTCTCAAGATGTTGCCAAACTAGAGGATCAGCAACATACACAAGCGCACTAAAGGCTCTTCCCCTCCTCCTTCCCACCTCACACTTTGGAAAATAAGCAAATCAACTTTCTAATTCAGGGATCAACAGCCTTGGTTTGTTAACTTTATAAGAAAATAATTTTTTTAGCAAAACAATGATAAATGGTCATTTACCTACCAGTCATGTTCAAACACTGTACTTTGGTCCATATCATCTTGGTGGCTATAATTGCCCAGATCTTAAAGAATACAGCAGGAGCCTTGGCCATCTGAAGCAGCCAGCCACAAGAGAGAAGGAGGTAGTCGTGATGCTGATGAAGAGGAGAGTTTTTCCTCTTCCTTCCCTGCCAGAACATGCATTTTTACATTTACAGAAGAAACAAAACAATAGTGGTGGTTTTTTACTGTTTTGAAAGGTTAGACTTTATCTTTGTCCTGAATAGGCATATAATACTTTGCCTATTTGTTTCACAAAGTCAACCATCTTGAAGCGGTATTCTAGTGGGCAGCATCACCTGAAGCACTTTAAGCAACTGGAGGTGAAATGAGCAGCAAAGTGTTTGTAACGGCTACTGCTGCATTTAGGGGCGTGAGTATTGCATTGGGGAAGACAGAAGCAGGGAAGGAAGCATTTTTGTGTTTCGCAAATATTGAACAGCTCATGTTGAACAGCTCAGAGCCATACTGCAACTTCCTGACTGGTGTTTGTAAACCATAGTGCTACACATTCTTGGGTATTAGGAAATGGCTCTAGTTCAGATGAATTAATGTGTTAGGCTGACTACCAAAGTTTCATCCAGTCTCCGGCTCCTAGTTTCACATCACAGCAATATTATACATCAACAATGTCACTTTACAGTGAAAAGAGCCTGGATCATATTTTTAAATCCACAGGTCTCCATATTTGATAACTTTTATACGAAGTTTTAAACATGTTTTTTCTGCAGTATTGTGGTTGAAGAAATTCAACTCTATGGTTCTTATTGCAACCACAATTCCATTTCCTTCTACATATGTAGTAGTTTATATTTTCAGTCAAATAGCACCTCACTTAAAGGGTGAGTCAAATAGCACCTACGTCTTGGGTCTGCAAACCCAGTAATTCATAAACCAACCATCAGCAAATTGCTGGTGACTCCAAGAGCTTTGCTTTTTAATAACACACTACAGGGCACTTACCAGAAAACATCATGCACAATCACATTGCAATAAATGATCAAGGGATCAGTTTTGATCAGGTTTGGTTACTTATTCATTCCTAAGATTTTTAAAACCATAAGGGACCTTTTTAGTAATTCTGGGTATTTCTAAGATTCTTAATCCAGCATTAAGAAAAAGAACTTACCAAACATGTAGAGCTTTAGATGCCCTGTCTTGCATGCAGAGAGAAAAGGAGGTACAATAAGGGATGCAGGCAAATAGATGCTTACAATCTACAGTGCAAAGAGAAAAGAGGAGACTTTCTAGCTTTTCTTGATTGATCATTAATTTATTTGAGCTTTTAAATATGTATTGGTTTAAGAGATTGTTTTGGTGCAGAGGCATGGATGATTGTAAAAGAGATTGGCAGAGGGGCAGGTCATACCTGCACTGGTGAACCATTTGTGTGAGGATGTTAGCCATGTACTCCTTTCCTGAGAATGCTTCGTGGTATGTGGAAAAGTGGGTAGAAATGAATGACCTTTATTTGAGATAAGAAATTGGAATGCAAAGCGTTGCTCGTAAGCAATCTGAGAATTGTACATATATATATACATATGACTGCACCATGTCACTAGAGAGGTTATTTTCTCTTCTGGAAAAGCATAGAAATGCATTGTTTATAGGAATGTAATGATGCTACCTTTAATAAGAGCCTCCCCTTAAAGGCAGCATTAAAAGTGAATTTTGTCTTCAGGAGACAGACTGGGGCATCCTCCTCTTTAGTTGGGCATCAGCTTGATAGTGTAAAAACTTGTCTCCTAGAGCCATCTTTAGGGGCTGGCTGTGCTCTGCAACATAGAAAAGGTAGAGTTGAAATTAGACTAAAATCTTTAGGGAAACATTTCAGCTGATAATCAAGGTTTTCAAGAGATTTTGCCATTACTAAGTAGGGAGTTGAGAAGAAAAGAAATTTAAGTCCATCCTACTTTTGAGAAATAGTGTGCTGGAAAGTTCTTTATTGCTTTGTTAGTTGCTTAGATTATATGTGAGAATATAGAGCTTTTTCAACTCTTACCAAATTTTAAAGGTGAAGTGCAGTGATTTCTGTAAAGAGAAACTTGGCAGCGTTTGTCAATACTCCATCCAGAGTGAGCAACAAACCTCTTAAATGAAGTCGGAACTGCCTGAGTCATGTGCAAATGCTATGAGTGTTTGGTGGGTTTCCCCTCCTTGTCATTCACGTCTAATAGCCTTTTCCTGTACTGATACTGTGAATAGAGTGCTTCTTGGTCATCTAGGACCACTTCAGCACAATCATGTTTGCTGGTTCTCGCCTCTTAATTGGCCTAGCTAGAGCCATGAAATTCATGAACATTCAAGCCAGGCTAGCTTTTAAATTAAACCTTCTGAAAGCAATTTCCCCATTTTAGTTAGAAGAGATATTATTATACTAAAACACTATCCAAGATTCTTACTCAAGTTCACTGTGACATTGTCTAGTTCTTAGCTAACACCACTGGTGGGTCATAGGATTTAATCATGTGCTGTCTGCGTTAATGAATACCTATATGGGTGTGTGCACGGATGATACCTCTTACAGATGTACTAAATGGACTTTAGCTGATGCTGAAAACTCATTACCAAATCTTAACTTGCACATGTTACCTTGTGAAGGGAACTGCATTAGCATTGAGAGCTAAATCATCAGTAAGTACTTTAATGCCATGAAATTGCAAACACTGGGACTGTTTTCATTCCTTGAGGGGCACTTAATAGCAAAGTCTATTGAGTATTCTCAGCAAAGACGTGAGAGGGCAATATAGGAACTACTTTCATTCTAAGATGTACATTTTACTCTCTCTGAATTCTGATGTCAATATAAAGTAGTACAGCGTTGGCATGAACAGTAACACTGTACTTAGGCAGTAAGGCTCTTTCTAATGACTTGTTCTCTTTATACTCAGAACCATATTTACCTCTGAACCAAGTTGAATTTTATGTAACTTGCAAACTGCCCACATCATTTTATTATACTAGAAGGTTAAATCAAATCTTGAATATATAAAAATAAATTAGTTTGTAAAAGATAAAGTTAGAAGAGAGCAGTTAAGGAAGCTTTTCTTATTTTTTGGCATTTTTTTAGGGTTTTCCAAAGATGGTGTAACAGTAGAAATAGGCTGTTTTCCCTAACTTCATAATTGAAACCCAGCTGGTGTGGTACAGGTATGGTAGAAGAGTGAAATGGGGAACTTTCGTTCTTAATAACTGAATAATCTTTGGTCAAGAAATAACTTTTACAGAGTTTTAGCTGTTACTTGGCACTAATTGTGTTCCTTTTAACTGGTGAAAATTGCACTCTGTTTGACTAGAGGATCTAATGTAAAGAAGAGAAAGCAATGGATAATGGGAAAGAAACAGAGACAAAAGTCATGTTAATCATAGTTGAAAGCTATTTATTCAGGAAGGAATTGGAATCTTGGAAGTTTTTCACTTTTCAGGTACAACAGGTCTTGTTATTTCTCTTTTCCTCAAATTCCTTTCTCTTACCCGTGTCTGTATTTGTTCAAGGAGTAACAGATTAGTCTTTACTGAACTCAGTCTTTGAAAATGGAGCTCTTATGCCATATGGAAAAGAGTTTAAAATACTGATATATTTTGGCTTCTGAGATAAAAGGGACAGCAAGCAATGTCAGGTAAATCCCTGTTTGAGAGGATGTCCTTAGCATAACTATATTCCTAAGAGTTAAGAATTAGACCAGGGCTCGGGAAACCTCCTGCTTATGTAAAGAAAATTATAATGGAACAGTACCACACCTGTTAGGGTAGGTGTTGTCTATGGCTTCTTTCTGCTGTAAGTAGAGTTGAATACTTGTGACAAAGACCACGTGGCCTGCCAAGCTTAAAATATTTGCTATCTGGCACTTGATAGAAAAAATTTGCCAACTTCTGAAAGAAATACCCCTCAAATTTGTCACTGCTGTCATTTGCCTTTCTGGTAGATTGAATAAGGTTTAAAATCATAATGTCACATGTCCATCAGTTTCTTGAAAGAATTTGTCATCTTTATCTAGATCTTCTCATAACCCTCTTTGCTTCATCATTCCCATTGTATTAAAAGCATTCAGAATGGGTCTTATGATTTGCCCTTGCCTTAAAGGTGCAGGTAGATAAAAGTGTAGGTTGGAAGTCATAACAAGATAATTCTTAAAATAATTCCCATGGTAGGGTTAAATGGGTACCATGTTTACACAAAATGCTTTTTTAAAAAGTTTTACCATTCCTTTGAGTGAACTAGTTCACATAGTAATGGCAAGAAAGAATTTATTCCCAATAGGATTAAAAGTTAATTTCTATTCTGAATAATTCTTATCCAAAGTGCTGTTTTTCTGGATTAGAAATTCCTACCCTTTCCCTTTACAGTAAGTTTTCATTTTGATTTCTTCAAAGTCACTCTGTTCTGTGTAGAGTAGTAAAAAGCCAAATCTCTTTTTTCCTGGATGTTTTAATACATAATGAAACATCTGAGAAATTTTTAATTTTCTTAATTTTCTTTTCTAATCTTCCCCATTATCTTCCCATCTCGATTATTGTCTATAATTCTTCTAAATGTATATTTGATCATTACATATTTGTTTTGTCAGTGTTCATTCTGAGTGTTCAAATAGCTAATTTAGATGTGCAAAAAAATGGGAAATAATAGGGTGTTAATAAATAGAAGTCCTTGGAGGAGGAGAGTATAATTGTTCCTCATTTGTAAACAGTGTGTGGCACATGGTCTTTAACTCTCACAGAGTTAAATTTATCTGGACAAAATTTTCTAGCCTGTATGATACAGTACAATGAGTTTGTTCTCTGTTGTGAGCTCTGCCAACATAGACAAAGTTCATGTTGAATGACTAGCTTCTTAGTATCTCTTCATGAGGTATGTATTCTAAAAGTTGTCTTCTAATCGCATATTAGTAAGTTTTATAAGATACACCCTCTGACTAATAGATAATCCTCACCTGTAAGGTTCCAGAATATTTGCCTGATAAGCTCTACCTTGTCTTAGAGCACTTACACCCATAGTGATAGTAGATACTTGAGATTTTGGAGTATTACTTTTCTGATTAACCTGGGATTCTAACAAATCTGGAACGTAGGGTTTGTGAGTGAAATTGGATTTGGATAGCCAGTGAATCATCTGCTTCCCACTCTGTTTAAGGTCTTGGCAATAGATATCACTTAAATATGAATCCATTGAGAGCAATGGAGTTTGCTAAGCATTGTGACTTCTTTGATAATTTTCCATCTTTTTTTGTGTTTTTCTTTCTAGTCTCTTTCCTTGTCTTTAATCTTATTCTTCAGTGGTGCTTTCCCCAAGGCCAGTCTTTTTATTCATAAAGTAAGCTGTCTTTGTTGCTCAAGAGAAGCCAAAGTTGGTATTATAAGTACTTTGCAAACACCTGAATTGGTTGCATTCCAAAAGTGTTGTTATTACTTTTTGTTTGTTTTGGTGGTATTATTGATTAGAACAGTGATAACAAAACCCAAAAGATGTCTGTATAAATTATCTGTTCCCTCAATTGTAACACACAGCAGTGACTCAAGAAGGCAAATAGTACTTGAAATTCACATTACAGAGGGTACATGTATAAATAAATTTCTGATCTCATATCTTCCCCATTATCAATATAACAAATACTTCCCATCTTAACTCAGTTAAAAGAAGCCCACTAACCCTAATAGTGGAAGCTTTAAACAAAGCTAAGTTATAAAGGCAGAGCAGTTAATAAAAAAGCTTTTCTAATGCTTTCTCCTGACGCTCTACTCAGTAGGTGCTGTTAAAGAGGCTAGAATTTATGTTCAGCACCTCATATGGCCTACACCACAAGTTAATATACTGTGAATCCTAAGATCTAAATTAATCCATAGTGCAAGAAGTTAACATAGTTCATGGGAACATGTTTTCTATTATATGAAATCACTTATCTTTAGTGATAGGTAATATATACATTAAGTAAATATTAAGTAATGCTTGGCACAGGGGCTCACGCCTATCTATAATCCTAGCATTTTGGGAGGCTGAGGTGGGAAGAATTGCTTCACGTCAGGAGTATGCAACCAGACTAAGCGATATAGCAAGACCTTGTCTCTACAAAATAGGAAAAATTAGCTGGACATGGAGGCACATGCCTGTAGTTCAAGCTACTTGGGAGGCTGAGGCAAGAGGATTGCTCAAGCCCAGGATACTCAACCTTTGAGACTATAGTGAGCTGTGATGACCCCACTAGCCGTGAGACCTCTCAAAAAATAATAAATGAAATAGAAAATATTAAGTACTTTTGGGTACCAGACAACACACTTGGAAGTTGTGTAATAAAACTAGCTTTAGACACAATTTAGAGGTGACTCCCTATCCGTGACAGACCTAACCCCACTTGGTTGGAATCTGGGCTGTATGCATTTAAAAAGCCTGTGCTTTTTACTGCAGAGATAAAAGCTCAAAAAGAAGGGGGCAGAATTAGCTTACTACGGGCTTTACTGTCATAACTACAGTTAATCCTCAAAATAATGCTATGAGGTAATAATGGTAGAACTAAAAATAGTTAACTGTTTTTGAATTTTTACTTTGTGCCAGTCAGAGTTCTGTGTGCTTCATATTGACTAACTCATCTGATCCATGTGCTGAACCCATGAGGGTGGATACTGTTATCCTAATTTTAGGGGGGAAGGACCAATTTAACCCAGGCAGTCTAACACTAGAGTTAACATTGTTAATACACTGTGTTGCCTCTAGTAGGTGTAGTGATACCACAATTTATAGATGGGGAAACTGATGAGCCCAAGGTTATACACAACTAGTAAACTTCAGAACCAATATTTGTCAGTCTGATTCTAAAGCCCAGACTCTCTCCACTACATCACATTGACTGCATTTACTTACAAAGAGTTGGGGTTGACTGGATATACAATAGCCAGTAAGAGTACTGCTTTTACAGTAAATGATGAGAAAATTTCTTCAAAAGTTGACGCAGTTAATCTCTGAGTAGATTTAAATGGTGACTATTTTTTGTGAATAGTGCACCCTTACTCAGAGGAGTCGCTCATTTGCTAAGTCTAATTGTTAGAATGAGTGGATGAGTTACTAACAAGGCAAAAATTGCAGGATGGTGTTCCAGTTACCTATTGCTGTATAACAAACTACTCTGAACCTTAATGACTTAAAAATCAACCATTTTATCGTGATCTTATGGATCAGAAATGTAGGAAGGGCTCCTCTGAGCAATTCTTCTGCTTCCTGTGGCAGTGACTCAGGTCAGCTACTGTTATTTAGCAGGTGATTGAATTATTTTGGAGGGTCCAAGATGATCTCACACAACACTTTGGTGGGAAGGGCAAGAAGGCTGGGCTCACCAGGACTCCTCTCGAGAGTGTCCGGGATGCTGCATGAGTTCTCTCCCTTAAGGTAGTCAGACTTGTTATAGGGCATCTCAGGCCTCTGGCCTTAAAAGCCAGAGCCAGAATCATAGAGTCACTGCCATACTCTTGGTCAAAGAACTCAGTGGGGCCAGGCACGGTGGCTTACTCTGATAATTCCAGACTTTGGGAAGCCAAGTGGGAAGATTGCTTCAGTCTAGGAGTTCAAGACCAAGGTGGGCAACATAGCAGGACTTTGTCTATATTATTTTAAAAAATAACAAATTCAAATCTTTTTTTATTCTGGGTCAGCCAAGATTTCAGGGGAGAGGAAATACCCTACCACCCATGGAACGTATGTCAAGGATTTGGGACCATCTTTAATCTGTTACAGATGACATTAGGTGTTGTGATTTGTGTTGACTCTTCTGTGTTCATTTAGGTCCATTTTTGTGCTATAGAAACCATTGTGTCTACTGTGGGTCAGTAAAGGAGTTAGAAAGAGAATGAGATAAAAACCTGGAGTATATTTCATTAGTGGTCCCCTCCCAAGTTTCATTTATCTTGTAACAAAATTTCCTCCTTTTTCGTTTTGTACTGTGTTCCAAGTTGTCAGCATTTGCCTGTCTTTACTGTGAAGCCATAATGCCTACATGCTGAGCCAGAAATACTGCAGAGGCAGTTAAAAGCTCGATGTTCTAAAATTTAATTTCTTAGACATGTCAGCAGTATTTAAAGTTTACAGATAGGTGAAAACTCCTATGGTATGGAAAAATCATATGGCTACTAAGTCTCTGTGAACAGGAGATTCTAGCACCATGGTTTTCAACCTTCCTAATGCCTCCTAATGCCACGATCCTTTAATATAGTTCCTCATATTGTGGTAACCCCCAACCATAAAATTATTTTCATTCCTAACTGTAATTTTGCTCCTGTTACGAATCGTAATGTAAATATTTGATATGCAGGATGTATTTTCATTGTTACAAAGGGGTTGCGACCCACAGGTTGAGAACTGCTGTTCTAGCAGGTGGCTAGATGCATCATATTCTTGAGATAGTGAAAGTTTTACCTACTTATCTTAGTCTCATCTCTGCTTCCACCATACCCCACCCAGCAATGATTTGTGCTAGATGATGAATGCATTCCTCCAATTCTTATTACCTTTCTTATAGGAAAATTCATCACCCAATTTTATATGTCATTAATCTTGTGAAATTAGCAATTGCTACCAGCCTCTCTCATTTAAAATAGTAGATCATTGAGGGTTTTTGATTTTTGGCCAGATTTTTCAGATTTAGGATCCCTTAAATAAATCACTGCTAATTTATTAGAGTATTTCTTCCCCAAGAACACTCTTAAGAAAACCCTCAATGATCCCCAAGAAGAAATACTCTAATAAATTAGCAGAGGTTTATTTAAGGGATCCTAAAGAAGAAACACAGGCAGAAAATGATTTTGCTGTATAAATGATCATCCCCAAATCAATAGAGTTCTTAAGAAAAGTTTGTGATTATATATTCCATGTGTAGTGGATTCCTGGAGAATTAGCTGTGTGGCCTTCCTGTTGGTCATCCCCAGTTTCATGTAGTATAAAGAGATCTCTATTCCTAGGTCAGGCCTCAGGCATTGCAAATACGAGAAATAAAAGGGTACTCAAGACTGAAGACTTAATTTAGGGTGCCTAGGAATCCTGGGAAGGGAAAAAGAATTTTGTAGTTGGATAACTAGAGATGAAATGTTTACATCTTTTAGGCATAAAAATTGATTAGGTTATCGATTGAAGCGAATTTTATTACATTATGTATTTTTTTCCAGTTTATCCTTAACATGTCAATGGGCAAATTTTAATAAATAAAAATTAAAGAGCCTTAAAACTTTTTGATGCACATTTCCACTTCGGCATAATCCACTGTAGTGTAGTCTGCTCCTTAGTGACGATGTAGTCCCAGGAAAGGAACAATCTTATTGTGATAATCTGTGGAAATCTGTCTCTCTCATTTTGTGTTACAGATTCTCTGTGAATCTTAGGTTTGAAATCACTTGGTGGTTGTGTGAAAAATAATGCCGCGTCTGCAGTCTTGAACTGCAAAAGACAAGTCAGAAAAAGGAAACCTTGTAGATTGACAAAATATTTATTCTTTCTTTTCAGCATCACAAGTCTAAACCATTGCAAGCCAGTAACAACAACCCGAGTGAGTAGAAGAAATTCCTTAAGGTTTAGGTTTCTGCTTGGACCCATATCTTGGAGCAGATGTTTATGACGTATTTGAAGATAATCTACTGAGTTTCCTGTAAAGTAATAGAGTCCTAACGAATGGTTCTTTAAGAACCACTGGAAAAACTGAATTACAGTGTAGGGAACAAAGCTTAAAATGTTTCCCCTGAATGCCAAAATGCTAAAACAGATGTCAGTAAAAGTGTGACTGAAACCCATTGCTAGAATGGCTGTCAGATAGCAGAAATGTTTAGAATTTATATGGCCTTTCTAATATTTTTACAAAAACAATTTTAAGTCATGTAACTTGAATTTTTTAAAAATGAGCCTGATTTCTTTTTGGAAAACTGGCACAATAAAAATAACACTAATATCATTCAGTTGCATATGCGTGTGCATTGAACATAGTAGTATACTAAAGAGAGTTCACACAAATAACTTTTGTGGAAAATTTGGCTATTTTTTCATAAGTGTATGTTTATAAATATATTTACTCATCCACTGTGACCTTGGTAGCATAGAAGCATTTTATTAGCTGTATCACCAATTCTAAAAATCAAATTCTTGGCATAATAGGCTATGAGAGCTTTTTGTTACTTTGTATTTTGGCTAAGAGAGTTATTTCTTGCACTTTCTATTTATAAAGATGTTATAACACAGTGCACCCACTTAGTGCACCTGTTCTTTAGAAACAAAAGATGTAGGTGTAAAGTAAAATATATGTTTTAAAAAACCTGGCAAGAGGAGGGACCTCAAAAAAAAAAAATTGACTTGTGTTTACCCGAGAAGGGCTGGGGATTAATTTAAAATTAGGTTGAAAATAGCAGTTGGGATAGGTGTACTGTTGTGAATTGCGATACTGCTGTGAGTTGCCAACTGTGTGTATGTGAGTTTACATGTGTATGTGAGAAAAAGATGTTTTAATGAAGGCAAATGAGTCAATGTAGAATATTCTACCTCCCACTAAAAACTGAGCATATTCAAGATTGCCCCATAGCCCCCAGGGCAGAAGGCTGGATTCCTCAGCCACTGTCCCCCACTTTTCTACACTCACTTCAGCTCCTCTACCTCTGAGCACTTGGCTGAAGAAATAGTGTAGCTTTCTGTAGCAAACAAAGGAAAGCCAGCCCCAAAATACAGAGGCTGCAGTATCTGAAATTCTTGTCATGTGCAGATATCAATGTTTGATTTTGTTGCCCAAGTGAAATAATGTCAGGACACTTGGGTTTAGTGCTTTTATCCACTGGCTTCTGTTCGGCAAGAATAGCCAGTAGAGGTGGAATCTTTGTTTTTAAAGATGCACCCAACTCCTTTTAATGATGTGAAACATTTGTTTGAATCCTCAATTTCTCTTTTAATTGCCATTTGGAGTCCACTTCTGGGGGACTAGAATATTAACTGTATTTTATTGATAATCAGCCTTCTCCCACTGTTACATGGAAGTATGCATGACATAGATTTTCAAATGCCCTGTTATGCTTTTAGTCACTCCAAAGAGAGATAGATATTCTTGTAAATGCCAATACTTTTGTAATAGTCAAGGTGGTGGCTCTCGAATGTTGTAGGTGTCAGAAAGTTCCGTTTCAGTTGTTGAATGCCACTAGGCAGACCACCTAATTTTTAATCCAGTTGTAGCACTCGACTGATTTCCTGCTTGGGGCTCTAGCACTCTGTGCACATCAGCTTACCTACCTTTTCAGGATTTGTTGACAGTTGAGGAGGGACTGTGCCCTTTGTTATCCTGGAATACTTTCCACCTTTTCATCCTGATGCACTGACTGGGTATAATGTCTAAACTGGGATTCTCTGCTTACAAGTGAAATGAGCGAGACATTTTCAAGGTTTTAGAGGTTGGCACCTGTGTTTGAGGTAATAGCTGGTATTTACTTTCCTGGTGACTTTGGATAGGGCAAGTAGCGATAAAGAGAATGTGAAATTCCAAGTTAAAGAGACAACTGATGCAGTTATGGTATGAATCCCGCAGGAAGATAAGGTGGTAAAATCAGGAATCTTTTTACCACAACTATTTTTTTTTTAACTGTAGAATAGTTAGTTCTCAGCCTATAAGCCATCCTACTATCTCAGGAATTAATTCCTGTTTAAGAAAATTTTTCCTTGTGGCTTATTGTTTGTGCCCAGAGTCTTATTTGTCTTCTGATCTTTTGCTAGAACACATACTTAAAGTGTATTCTTACCTAAATCAGTACTTTACTGTTGGTGTTGCTGCCTATTACAGCCAAAGTGAAAAATGCCTAGGTAATTTGAGGCATGTTAAGTCCATGAAGCTAGAAGGAAGTTACGGAGCCTTACCTCTCTTCCCTCTAGCATGGATGAACACTGGTCTTATGTTTTCTATTACAGAACTAGTTGGCTTCTCCATCTTGGCTACACATTAAAATTGCCTGGGACCTCCTGTAGACATTTGCATTTAATCGGTCTTTGTGCAGTCTGGGCTTTCATTCTCCTTAGAAGAGTCTAACGTGCAGCCAAGGTTGAGAATCGCTGCCTAGCATCCATAGTGGTTTTTGGCGGGATAACCTCAATCAAGTTCCCTTGGACCTAAGATATCTTTATTGACATCCCATACGTGGCTCTCAATTTAAAGCTTACAGTAGGCTAAGGCTCAGGTGGTAAAATGGATGATCCATTTGTCCTCAAGAGTAATCCTGGAGGGAGATACTACCATCCATCCAGTTTTCTCTCTATACCAAATATAAAGTATGCATAAGTAAGCAAAACAAATTTTCAAAGTCCTTTCTGTAGAGTCCTCTTTTCTTTGTATATGTAATCTGAGAGGAGATTTCTCAGTTCTGCTAGTTGAAATAACAGCATTTGAATTTATTATAAGAGCCAAGCCCAAACTGCGTAGGGTGATTTTTATTTGTAAAATGAATAGGGAGCATTGTGAAAGTTAATGGAGAAAAAGAAGGACCCTGCTTGGGGTGATGGTGATCGGTGTGACTATTTATCTCTTAGCTGGCCTTCTAAGTGGCATTTCAGCGTCAAGTGACTTTCACTTTTCCTGGATTGTTTCTTTGCGAATGAACCAAACTAGCTAAGGCTTAAATATTTCTGAATATCACCTGAAAATGTGAAATGAATCTTTTTAGAATCTTTGTTCTAAAATGTCAAAGACCTAAACAAGGAATTCCCAAAGGAGGTTCCAACTCTTCTATTCTTCTCACCCCAGATAGCGAGCAAGCCTTTAGTGGCTGTCATGTTTGTTACTTGCCCCCAAGGCATCTTCACACATGATAATGGGCAGGGGAGAACTGTTTTATTTATTACTGCTTACAGAGTGAGGACCACTATTCAGGCTAAGTAACCACCAAGTGACTTGTAACTTGTGAAAGAAATTTGTATTTAAGAACAAGTTCTAATGTAATCTTTCTTCTGAGAGTATTCTGGACCCCATAGAAAATTTCATTCATATACTGCCTACAAATAATTGATCATTTGAGCTGCAAACAGGTAGTGTGTGCAAGAAGAAAAAGTAGGTCAAGAAAAAAGGTTGGTTAGTGCAGAGAACTGAATTAGCATCAGACTATGAAACTTCATTAAAGCAGCATTAAGGCCTGGGTGTTTGCTTAGCATGTAAATGCTGCAGTGTCAGAGAAAATGCCTCTGATGCCTTAGAAAATTTGCTGAAGGCTTCCTTTTATTGGATAGGATAGAAAAGCAATAGCCTTTGGGACTCTGAAGAGAGTAGCCCCTCTCCCCTTAGGGTTATCATACTGAAGAACATTGTGGAGTGCTGTGAAAAACTGTTGAACTTTATGCAAATTATACTGCACTGGATTTTAAGATTCTGAAGAGGAGAGTAGAGGAGGAGGCTGGAAAAGTAATAGTGAAAGCGGAATACATAAACTTGTACTGTGTTCTAAGTAAGGAATAAAACAAATCCCCCAACAGAAATTCTCTATCAGCATTGTTTGGTTCAGTCAAGCTCTTCTGCCCTAAAGCTGATTCCTCTTAATCCTCTGTAGGAAATCCTTTCTGAAACAGCTAGACAAATGTTAGTTTGACTACAGTTTCACCATCCCAACCCATCCCTCTACCCTAACAAATGAAAAACTTTGCTAAATTATAGGCAAAATAAATGTATTCTGTCTATCTCAGCCCGTTAACTTTTAATCTGCTGTGATCTGTGTTCACAGTTTGAGCCCATTGCATTCTTTCGTGATCTGATAGCAGAATTTAAATGGATCTGTCAGTACAGTCAGGGACCAATGTCTTCCTTCCCCTTCAAGAAACCTTAAAATTAGAACTGTCCGTTTTTGGTGTGTCAGTAAGTGAATAAAGGGAGAAGTACATTGGAAGAGCATTCAGATTTCCTGTCCTCTTTTGATTTGTGAGTGGGACTCACGCTCTGCCTCTTGAGAAAAGAAGAGAAGGCTGAAGGTTCAAAGATAGAAAAGTCAGTGTAGCAGAAATCTGGTTTCCTTCAGATGGTAAGTCTGAAAGAAATCTACCCAGCTTTCTATGGTGCTTATATGATGGGTGACAGCCGTCTCCCATCTACCTGTCCCTGGCACTGTGCCTTCCCACTGGTCACTGTGAAAAGCAGGTCACACTGGACTCAGAGGCCAGAATCCAGGACACGTTCCCCCTTCTCATGTTGAGCCCATCACTTCTTTGTATAGCTGATAATGTAGCATTTACTTCTCTTTGCAAAACTCTTGGAGTTTTTCCTCCAAGAAATAGTAAAGCATTTAAAAGAAACCTAAGCAGAAATTTAGATGCTGGTGGTAGCTATCAATTACGCGATCATAGGAAAATCTCACTTCCCCACAGTTGATACTGACTGATAGCAAGGATCAACTGTACCTGCCTCTTCCTGAGTTTTCAAATGCTACCATAATATTTGTAAGCAGCAAAGTTACCTAACAGCATTTTTTTACAGCTTGCTAATTGAGGAGGATTCATAATAAAACAGACAATCAATTTCTAAAATGTTGTTATCCCTGAAAGGGAATGGAATAGAGTATTTTTAACTTTAAGAACCTACCAGTCTGTTTTTTTCCCTTTGAAAAAAACCTAATGTTCAAGATTTATGTCTTTCATCTGAAGTGATTATTCCATTAATAATGAAGATGCCTAAGCAGAGTCAGAGAGCCAGGATAGTGCTCTTGTGCTGGGCTGGCTCTGTGCATCTTATTTCCTAAGAATATCAGTTTTTATTATGACCTTAGTTATAAATACCTATATATATAGGAATAGGATTTCCTCTCACCCCACCCTCCTTTAATCATTCACTTAAATGTAAACCACGACATTCCCCCTTCCCCTTTTACTGAAAAAATGCACTTTAATTCCTAAGGAGAGTGGCTATTCCTGGCCCTGAAGCCAGATTACTTCAGGAGGAGAGTCAGAGAGGGAGAACAGTTGCCAGACCCTATGAAATTGACCGAATTCCTTAATATAAACACACAAATAATGACATCTGTTTTTAAGTTGCCCCCACTCTTTACCAATGGGAAAAAGAAACAACCACCTAATTTTCCAAGAGTTCAAAATATCTGTCTGATTTTGGAAGTTTCACTGGGGGAAAAAAATATCTAATACCAAGTTCAACTACCAAATTATCAGACTATTCTGTGTTGTTTTGTGGGAGGCTGAGTTATTTTTTATTAAGAGTCAAAATGAAAACACAAAGGCTCTGAGATAACGGTCCTGCTTTATGTCATTTCTAATTATGGGATGTGTTCTCCCTTAATTTGACAGGTGTTCTCAGTCTCTCCTCCTGTGGGTTCTGTCCTTCCCCTGATGACAAGCCAATAGTCCTTGGTGGGGTTGCATGTCTCCCAGAGCCCCAGGAGCCCTGTCATGTCGGGGAGCAGGGAGGGCAGGAGGGTGGGCAGAGATTCGGGTTGAGGGAGGGAGATTCAAAGAAAGAGTGAAAATATGGGTTTATATAAACATATTTAAAGCAGTTTAGCAAAAGCTTTCTCGTTGAACAGCTTTAAGAATAATGTGAATGAAATCTTAGCAACTTGGTTAGTAATCTGAAAAAGTCTATTAATGTATACTTGAAATTCTGTTTGTATAAAAATGCATTTTCTTCTTTATTTTAACACTGTGTAAAAGAACATTATGCATGTGAGTGGTTTGAGAATTAAATGACTTAATACTCAGATACGAATCTGTCTTGTGTATATGGAAATTAATTTGTTTAAATTTTTTTTTTTTTTTTTTTTTTTTTTTTTTGCAGTGTTTGGCCGGGGCTGGGCTGGGTTTGAACCCACCACCTCTGGCATATGGGGCTGGTGCCCTACTCCTTCGAGCCACAGGCACCGCCCTAATTTGTTTAAATTTTTGGATTGTTTTAGTGTGATGGAATACTGAGAATTCAGGCTCCCCCTGCTTTTCTGGATGAAGTAGTGACATATCTCTGTCTTTCGTTTTCTTTTTTTTTTGAGACAGAGCCTCAAGCTGTCACCCTGGATAGAGTGCTGTGGCATCACAACTCACAGCAACCTCCAATTCCTGGGCTCAAGCGAGTGTCTTGCCTCCGCCTCCCAAGTAGCTGGGACTACAGGCGCCCGCCACAACACCCGGCCATTTTTTGGTTGCAGCCGGCATTGTTGTTTGGCGAGCCCAGGCTGGATTCGAACCCACCAGCTCAGGTGTACATGGCTGGCACCTTAGCCCGTT
>CAUYRH010053980.1:0-29106 GCA_963574655.1 Perodicticus potto | reverse complement strand
GTGGCATCACAGCTCACAGCAACCTCCAATTCCTGGGCTCAAGCGAGTCTCCTGCCTCCACCTCCCAAGTAGCAGGGACTATGGGCGCCCGCCACAACGCCCGGCCATTTTTTGGTTGCAGCCATGATTGTTGTTTGGCGGGCCTGGGCTGGATTCGAACCCGGCAGCTCAGGTATACGTGGCTGGCACCTTAGCCCGTTGAGCCATAGGCGCTGAGCCAGACTCACTTTTCTTTTTATATTTTGGGCTGCAAAACAGTTTCGAAGCATGTTATGTTTGGCTGTCAGATTATGATATGAAGCAGCTCAGTGCAGTATTCTTTGGGCACATTCTAGTCCTTAAACTCTACCCTCGTCACCCATATGTTAGCACCCGGCACATGAGGTGAAATAAGATGATCCTGACATATTTATTTAAGTGAATTGATTTTAATTTGCAAGCTCCTTCTAGCAACATTTTTTCCAATGAATATTTGGCTTGCTTAATCCTAAAGTTTGCTTGATTTCTCTCATTATGTTAATATTTATTAGCTTTCCTCCTGAGAGATCTTTTCTAGTTGTTTGGCCCCTTCATCCCCCTCTTTCAAGAATTTATCCCAAGTTTACAAAATATACAACTATTGCTGGTTCCTACATTTAATAGCGCCAGTGGTCTACAGTGTTTATTAGTCATGCCCTGCATAGGGACAACAACAATTCACAGATATAACAATGGTCCCATCAGCTTGGAATACTGTACTTTTACTGTACCGTTCTACATTTAGATATTTCTAGATACACAGATACTTACATTGTAGTGCTAGATACTCAGGACTGTAATGTGGTAGACTGCTCCGGAGCCCAGAAGCAACAGGCCGCATCATCTAGGCCAGGGGTGTAGCAGGCTATGCCAGCTAGGTCTGTGTGAGTGCACTCTAGATGTTTGCACAGGGACAAAGTAGCCTAATTGTGCACTTCTCAGAACATTTACCTGTCAGTAAGGGATGGCTGTGTTCCCCTCTCTGCGGTCACAGTTAGCCTTTGCCAGCTTTCCTTGTTTCATTTTGCTCTTCTTTCAATTGCTGTTCCCTACAGGCCCCTCTCTGCCTTCCATCTGGATGAAAATCCTGAGGATGAAGAGCATGGTCTCAAGTTTCACAAGACAATAGTAACTTTATGCCCCACTTATCCAGTTTCCAAAGCATGTGTCCACCCTCAATCAGCAACTCGGAACAGCTGACAGAGCTGCAGTAGACTGCCATGCCAGCCCTGTGTTCTGTCCCTGGCTCCCGTCCTCCATCCAGCTTCCAACAAAGCTTGGCATAGAGAAGTGCCATTTAGTCTGAGGGTCTCGCTAGGACTTCAGCTTCTTCTACTTGATTAGAAGCCAGTGGGCCTGAACTATGATGGTTTGGTTCAAAGTAGTTTTCTCAGTAATTGTTAGGAGAACTCAGCCCCATAAAGCCTGTTCCTGCACCGGCTGTAAAACAGCTGTCAAGCAATTTTCCAGCACATGACTTAGTGTCACTGTTATGAGATCACATGTGAAAAGTACCCCTTGAATCCACTGTCAGTGCCTCCATAGCATTTTGTACCTGTGTCATGTTTCCCATTGTTTTTTTCAGCTAATTATAAAGTTGCTTATCTCCCATGTCTGCTCCCTCAGTGGTTGGACTTTACTGGGATCAAAGGCCCTGACGTAACTGTACATTACCCATCGCACTGCACTCTAGAAGGAGTCAAGTGTCTGTATGAGGAATTTCACAAAATACTTTACAGAACTGTGATTGAGAATGAGCACTCTTTCAGGAGGAGTGAAGAACTACTAGGGTACCAAAAGACTTTTCTGCAGCTGTGAGAGGTTTGAGACTCTGAAGTTCTTAAAGCAAGGGACGCATTGTCTTTTGAAATAGTATTTAAAGGCAAGGAGACTGTTTCGAGTCAGTAGTCTCAGGATATGTATGTGACCTAAAGGCAGCAGCTGGTGGGGTGAAGCGAAAAAGCCATTTGCTTCATCCCCAACTATCCCCTTGGATTTCTTGGTTTTACAAGATATTCCTTCTTAGTTCAAAATCTTCTTCTTTAGGGGAACTTTTTAATTCTGTTTAATCCAGAGAGTGGAAATGTGAAATAGAGAAATTATCACAGGGAGAGATTATCTGGTTTGCCTTGAGGGAGGATTAAGATTGCCACAGCAGGAATACAAAGAGAAAGATTCCACATTTGGTCCTAGACTTCTAGAGCAGAACTTCTGGGTCTGTAGAATAGAACTGGTTTTGAAAGGGAAGCTTTGTGGAGAGAGTTTCTTTAGTGCCCATCAAGAGCAGTCCTGGTGGACTAGATGATAACAAATGCAGGGTCTGAGGGAAGTCAGCGCGTGGCACAGGGAAGGTGAGGTGTGTGAAAGAAGAGGAGCACAGAGGGGAAGCTGCAAAGAGCCATGTCCCTGCCACTCTTCTTGGGGATAATGACCAGAGAGAGGAGCCGTGATGAGGAGGTGGACACAAAAGAGCAAAGGGGCTGTGCCCTCCCCCACTCTAGATTTCCCAGGAGGAATATCCGTCTCCACATGTTGGCCATGGTCTGCCCTTGAAGGAGAAGTTGGCATGAATTGTGGGCCTGAGGCAGCCCCTGGCTCTCCACAGCCTGTAGGAGGTGAGCAGGGGACCAGAGGTCCTTTAAATGTCTCAGCAAAGATATTCAGGAATTCTGGGAGGGCATAGGACCCTCTAGAGCAGTGGTTCTCAACCTTCCTAATGCTGCATCCCTATAATACAGTTCCTATGGGTCGTGACCCACAGGTTGAGAACCGCTGATCTAGAGCCTGAGGTCGGGATAAAGAAGGTGCATAGTAAGAGGAAGTGGCCAACATGCTGCAGCCAGGTGGTGGACGACAGACTGCTGTGCTCAGTGGGCAGATAGATGGGCCTGGTGAAACTCAGCAGTCACTGGTGTAGGGCACAGAGCAGACCATGACTCCAGAGCAGAGGGCCGGTCCTAGAAGGAAGATGGAGAACGACCAGATAGGGTGAAGAGCTGTCTTTAGCCAGGGAGGTCATTTTTTTTTTATTTAATCCATGTTTCATGTAATAGTCCTTTGAAGAAAAGAATTTTTCTTTTGTGGCTGAAGAAGACGAGGCTCCTGAAGTTTAGGATAATTTACCCAGGTTCATCCAGGGGCAGGTAGACTTAGTCTGATGGCTGAATTCAGTGTTCAGCTTCAGCAGGTGCTTACATTTCTTGGTCTCTTTGACAATATTTTAATTTTTTTCTCCCAGTTTCTATGTTTAGACATCTAATCTTATTTCAAAGATGCTCATAATGCTTCCAAGATATATGCTCTGAACAAATAAAATGCAGAGTGGTTTGGCCCTATGGTGCAATCAGTTAACTTTTAATAAAAATACTGTAGTAATCCCAAGTGGAAAATCCCACTCAGTGTAAAACTGGCTACTGGGGAAACCCTTGATTAGTTTTCCCAGTTGATTTTGTGACTCATTCAATTGGAGTTAATGGGGTTTACATTGTAGACTCTAAAATCAAAGGGTAATAGTTAAACACAGCAGAATATCAAGTTTTCAAATTCATACTGATTCATTTATTTTCAATCTTTCTTTCTTCTTCCTTCTCTTCTCCTTCCCCTACCTCCCCCCTATGCTTTACTTCTTCTCTGTCATTGTTCTGCTCCCAGGGATAAAATGATGGTGGTGAGGGGACAGCATGAAAAGTTAACTCTTACACTTAGTAATTTTCAAGAAATAACCAATGAGGCTTGGAGAGGTGCAACTTCTCATGCCAAGCTATAGCAAGGAAGTGCTGCCCGGAACAAAAATTTCAAGGGTCTTTTATGGAACCAGGAAAAATGCATATGTGTAAGATGTAGGGAACATACAAAGTTGATTATAGATAAAAAGAAACTTCTAGCTACGTTGCCAAAAAACAAAGAAGTATCACAATGTCAGTGAATTGTGGAAGCAATGGAAAGAAAACTATCATAAGATTATAAACTAAAAAAGAAAGTTACAGTACTTCAGGGGTAAACTTTAACTTCCCTATTCTGTGCTGTTGATCTATATCTTAACCCTTAAGCAATTTCAACCTTTAAGTCTTTTCCAGCACATGACCCATAGATCTATGTCTAAATTGCGGAACATTCCTAACCCCCTGACAGTGTCCCACAGGTATTATGTTCAGTACTGGGATGGTGGTGGGGTGCAGAGGAATCCAGGCTGTCACCAGCAGATTCTTAAAAATGTCAGCTTACACTGAACTCTAACCCACACTCCTTTTTCTCTCTCTCCTTCCCTTCTTCCTCCCCTCCCAGAGTGCTAGGATAATAGGTACAAGCCACCATGCCCAGGCCACACTAATATGTTAACAAGATAATAAACAGAAAATATAATTTCAGGAATTAACAGCTGAAAAGAAACAAAACAGTGCAAATAGTCTGTGACAACGAATGCTGTTTGAGTGAAGGTCAGAGAGAGACACTTTAAGGAAGCAAAATTTGAACAAAAGCCTGAACAGAGTGAGAGGATAAACAGTGGGGGTTGGGAGTGGGAGCAATGGGCATGGAACCAGTCAGGCCATAGCAGAAAGAACAGGGAGCCTGTTGGGGAGGGGCAATGGTGAGCCAGGGAGAGCCTGGGGGTCTGGCTGGAGAGGGAGGGGGCTCAGCCGGGTGAAGCCACCCAGAGATGGGACCATAGCCCTGTAGAGAACTGGCCACAAGAAAGCCTAGGGTGAAGCAGAAGGGACAGTGAAAGAGCAGGTGGTCTTAGCATCTGTCAGGTATGTTGGGGCTAGTGCTAGTAGGAACCCACCACCACAAAAATAACTCTTGACAATGCTGCATCATTGATGAACCTCAAAAGTCCTCATGCTTAGTGAGAGCCCTCATAAAGTGTTATTCTATTTAAGCAAAATCTCCAGATAAAGCAAGAATAATAATAATAATAATTCTATAAAGACAGAATGTAGATTAGTAGGTACCTAGACTTGGGGGTGAAAATGGTGATTAATTGAGCATACCGGATCTTACTGGGGTGGTGAAAATGTTCGAAAACTGAATTTCAGTGATGGCTGCACAACCTGATACATTTTAAAAAAGTAATTGAATTGTACTCTTGAAATGGGTGAATTTCATGGTTTGTAAATTATAACTTAATAAAAGTTGTCAAAATAAACTCTGATAGTGAAACAGAGAAAAAGGAGCAATAAATCTCCCTGAATAAGCATGATCCAGGAATAGCCACCTGGATAATTGCAATGTCAAGTAAGAAAGGCAGGTGACAGGGAGCAATTGAGATAAAAGCTATCAGGCTTGGGCAAAGAGGATGAGAGCTATTTTGAGCAGCCATCCTTAGGTCAGAGTTCACATCTCAAGGCAAAGCTGTCCCTCACCCCTCTAATGAGTTTGCTCCTGTAGGTCAAATGTCAGGCTTGCTGATATGGTGTCCTGAGAATGCTGATATGGTGTCCTGGTGGTCCCTTACACCACCTGGCTGGCTTCCCTCTGCTCAGGAGCCCAGGGCCTCCTGTAGACCGTTATTGCAGCACTGAGGAGCAGTCAGGGACAGGCATGGCCAGGGAAGCCCATTTAATGTTGAGTAAGTGACTAAGAAAGCTCTTGTTCTCTCTACTATGCAAGAGAAAAATGTCTTTGTGGCCATTTATGGAGGTTATTAGTGCCAAATAAAATAAATAAAATAGGGTGGCATCTGTGGCTCAGTGGCTGGGCACTGGCCCCACATACTGAGGGTGGTGGGTTCAAACTCAGTCCTGGTCAAACTGCAACACAAAAATAGCCGGGCATTGTGGCGGGCACCTGTAGTCCCAGCTGAGGCTGAGGCAAGAGAATTGTCTAAGCCCAAGAGCTGCAGGTTGCTGTGAGCTGTGTGATGCCATGGCACTCTACCAAGGGTGATAAAGTGAGACTGTCTCTACAAAAAAAAAGAAAAAAAATTAAATAAAATAACTTAATAGTGATGTAAGATTTAGAAAGTGATTTATATCACTAGTTGACAGTGAAAATATCATATTGTAGGGTGGTGCCTGTGGCTCATTGAGTAGGGTGCTGGCCCAAATATCGAGGGTGGCGGGTTCAAACCCAGCCCCGGCCAAATTGCAATAAAAAATAGCTGGGTGTTGTGGCGAGCGCCTGTAGTCCCAGCCACTTGGGAGGCTGAGGCAAGAGAATTGCTTAAGCCCAAGAGCTGGAGGTTGCTGTGAGCTGTGACACCACAGCACCCTACCGAGGATGACAAAATAAGACTCTGTCTCAAAAAAAATATATATATATCATACTGTATATTGTTCTGACAGTGCCTTCATCTTTCCTTTCCAATGACCTTAACACTGCTGAAGAAGACTGGTCAGTTACTTTATATAATAGAATGTCCCTCATTTTGAGTTTGTCTGATGTTTTCTCTTAACTAGATTGAGGTTATTCATTTTGGGCAAAAATACCCCAGAAGTGGAGTTGTGTCCCTCTTGGTGCAGCATACTGGGGGTACATCATGTTGATGTCTTATTCCTGGTGATATCATTTTGGATCACTTGGTTAAGGTCAACTTTCTTCACTGCAAAGTGATTGTTTACGCTCTTGAAGATTACTTTACAACTTAGTTATATTTCACCTTAATTAAGATACACATTGGGAGGCCACATTTTGGAGAAGCAATTGAGATAAATTAACAAAATTTATATATTAATATGATTCCTGTGTGCTCTCTCTCAACAAATAGGTCATTGCTACCTATTCTAGTAGGTGTTCTACTACATCTTCTAGAGTATCTTGATTTTTCCTTCTTAAATCCAGTCATCACCAAGTTCTACAAATTCCCCACCTCCTAAATATGTCTCAAATGTGTCTACCTCTCTATCTTCACCATGTTTCATAATTTGTCTACCTGACTTTAAGTCTTGCTCCCTTCAAGTCCCATCTGCTCACTGACTCCCGAGCTCCTAAAAGCAAATAGGCTCAGGTGACCTCCCACTGTGAGTCTTCAAGTGGCTTCCCTGAAGCAGAGAGGAACACCGGAGCAAAGCCTGGAATGGGCCTTCCAGAAGGAGCTGGTGTTAACAGGATCTCTGGAGTAAGTGAACAAGTTAATCTCCCAGCTACAAATTCAAATCACCTGGGGAGCTTGTTAAAAGTACAAATCCATGGCGTCTCATCCATAGACATTTCGATCAGTAGAAGAAACTCAGGATCACGCTTCCTAGATGATTCTCATGTGGGGGTCAGCTGAGCAATCATTACCCTAACACAGCATCATGGTATTGGTTTTAGGGGGTTTGGGGGTTAGGTGTATCTACGGAATCTTATCTTCCATTTTCCAACTTTCAGCAATGCTATTGTGCCACAATTTTTAAATGTGCCTAAATTTATTTAACACTATAATATTCTAAAGGTGTCATTAAAAGCCAGCTAAATATGAACTCTTGGTATATTCTAACTTTTATTGAATTTGCATATATTATAAAAATGTTATTATTTTAAAGAAAAATGTTCATTTCCTAAGACTCATTTTTAACCCTCTATTGACATGAAGGGGATCATGTCGTGAATTTCTATTGTCCTATTTTTAAAGATCCGGTGTCCAGCAAAAGCATTTGCCAAGCTCTAGTTTCCATTTTGTAAAACTCAGGCTGGGCACTGAGCATGGCCGTGGAGAACAGGAACGCTGCCCATCACGTGGGCTCCCAGGGTTCGGCAGAGAGCCTGTTGGCCTAATGCTAAGGGTATCTTTTTAGTCACTACAAGTGTTTTAAAATTTAGATAAAAACAAAGCAGTTTAAAAAATCTAAGCAAACAATTATGTCTATCAACTTCATTGTACTTTTATAAGGGTCAAGACATTCCACAGCCCCTAAGTCAGACTTCTGAAAGCCTCAGCGTCGCTCCCAACATAGCAACCCTTAGCCTCGTTTCTGGGCTAGCAAAACATGTTCCACCAATGAATTTGAAAGTTCATATTAAATATATCATATGAACAAAAGTCTTATCTCCCAAAAAATAAGAGGAGTGGCATCTAATCAGACTTTCCTTTTCTAAAAACAGTCCACATGTGCCTCCCTCCATTTCTCCCTCTCTTGCAGGTTTTGAGCTGGATGTCCTAGGGAAGTGCTGGCAGAGAGAAGTGGGGGCAGCCTCAGTGTGAGGTGTTCTGCGATAGTCCAACTGCCCCCAGTTCTCTGCACCCTCCATTCTGGGTCAGAACCCTGCGGAATGTGACTCTTTTTCAGGCCTACAGGCAACCTTTCCACCACCATTTCTTTTGTTATTTTTTTCTTGTAGAAAATTTGTGTGTGTACAGGCACAGACACACACTCACATATGCACATACACACATATTTTTAAGACTATTTTTTCCAACCAGTATTGAGTTTACAGCAAAATTCAGAGAAGGTACTGAGATTGCCGTATAGCATCGACCCCACATATGTACAGCCTCTCCTGTTATCAGCATCCCTCACTTAAGTAGAATATTTGTTACAATTGATGAACCTACATCAACACATCATAATCACCAAAGTCCATAGTCTACATTTACATTAGGGTGCACTCTTGGTGTATGTTCTATGGGTGCAAATGTATAATGACGTGTATCTATCATGACAGTATCATTCAGAGTATTTTCACTGCCTTAAACATCCTCTCTATTCCATATATTCACCCCCTCCAGCCTCTGACAACCACTGATCTTTTTACTGTCTCTGTAGTTCTGTCTTTTCCAAAACTGTTCCATATAATTCCATACAGTTGGGATAATATAGAACATAATGTTTTCAGCAATACACATCTAAGCAATACACATTCCTCCATGTCTTTTCTTGGCTTGATAGCTCATTTCTTTTTACATGCTGAGTAATATTGCACCATCTCTGTGTACCACAGTTTATCCATCCACCTACTTTGGGACATCTTGGTCATTTCCAAATTTTGACAGTTATGAATAAGACTGCTATATACGTTCATGTGCAGATTTTTGTGTAGACATAAGTTTTTGACTCCTTTGGGTAAATATCAGTGATACAGGGTTCCACATTCAAGAACAGGGCACCCCAGTTTTCTTAGTCTGGGCAATTTCATGAAGGGAACAACACCCTGACCTTTATGCCTTGAGCTGGAGGGACTGCATTCATTCGTTTGTCAATAACACTCATTAACATTGAAAATGTGTTTCCATCTGCCAAGTCCTGGCCAAGTGTAATTCTCAAGGCCTTATAGCCCATATAGAGACTCTCCACTTGGTCCTTCCCTCTGACAGAAGCTCTGGTATTTTTTAGTCCTTCAATCCAGATATTCTGGTGCTGTTTACCCCTTCTGTATTCCTTTCTAATAAAATCCTATCTTACCACTGATCTGTGGTCCGTGGGTTAATTCTTCAAATACCTTAGACCAAGGACCTACTGAAGAAAGGAATTCCAGTAACACCGGGGAACACAATTGCTGAACCCTATGATAAGAGTATGTTTAGTTTTGCAAGAAAGATGCCCTCCAAACTGTCTTCTAAAGCAGCTGTATCATTTTCCTTTCCCACCAGTGATGAACGGGAATTCCAGTTGCCCACATCCTTGGCCGCCATTTGGCACATCAATGTTCCAGGTCTGGGCATTCTGGTGTGTAGTGGTATCTCACTGGTTTGTTTCCCTCATGACATATGATGGGGGGCATATTTTCATGTTTCTTTGTTATCTGTATACCTTCTTTGGTAAGGTTACAGTTAAGGTCTTTTTATTTGGGTTTTCTTATTGTTCAGTGTTGAGTTCTTTGCACATTATGGCTTATACTCCTGTATCGGGTCAGCTTATCCAGGTATCTCCCCTAGTCCATGGCTGGTCTTCTCATTTTCTCCACATTGTTTTTCACCAGAACAGTTTTAAATTTTCATGAAGTCCCATTTATCAATTATTTCCTTCTTGAATCAATTTATCAGTTATTTCTTTCATGAATCATGCTTTTGGCATTGTATTAATAAAGTCATCCAAACCTGAGGTCATGTAGATTTTCTCCTATGTTACCTTTGAGGAATTTTATAGTTTTCTGTTTTACGTTTAGGTCATAATCCATTTTGAATTCATTTTTGTGAAGGGTGTAAGGTCTCTGTCTACAGAGACCTGTCTCTCCCTCCCTCCCTTTCCTTTTCTTTTTTTTTCAGAAGGGGGAGGAGCTGGTTAGAGAACCAGGGGAGAGTAAAGAAAAAAGACAAAACACAGGCATCTTGGTCTGTTTTGGCCACTGTAACAAGGACCACAAACTTCATAGCTTATACACAATGGAGATTTATTTCTCACAGTGTTGGAGGCTGTGAAGTCCAAGATCAAGGCACTGGGAGAGCTGGTGTCTGGTGTGCATTGCTTCCACTGTGTCCTCTTATTATGTAAGGTCTCTCTGCCTTCTTGAAGGTTCTGTGCTCATGACATAATCACCTCCTACCTTCTAGCCCCATCATTTTGGAGTTTAGGATTTGAACATGTAAATTTTGGGCGACACAAACATGCAGACCATAGCAGGAAGGGTGTGGTCTCTAGGACCTAGCTGCCAGGTTTACCACCCTGGCCCACTTCCCGGCTGGGAACCTTGGGCCCTTGTCAGACAGGGAAAGGACAGCACATGCTGTATAAGTCTGTGCGAGGACTGAGGTTCGTCCAGAGTGCTTAGACAGGGTGGCATGAGGCAAACACTCAGCAAGATTTGTCATCTGTCCCAGGGCCAGAGTGTCAACCTGATGGGGGCAGGTCTCTCTATATCCTCAGCCCTGGACTATGAGTGGATAGATGGACCTGCCTCAGTATCCATCCCACTGGCCTGACCACCCTTGACACTCGTGCCTCAGTCTAGTCCTCAACTCCACAGCTCTCTAGCCCATCCCTCACCCACCTTCAGTCTTCACAGCTCCTTCCAGGGCAGTAGCTATGTGGTTTGCCCTGGGAAACTCCTGGAGGCTGGTCAAAGTGTCTGATAAACAAGAGACTGGTGACAGGCTTTCAAATTAGTAGCACCACTTGTGTGTAGCTGCTTAAGCTTTAGTGAGAATATTAACAGACGGGATTAATTTGAAAAGTTTTACAATATTCCTGGTGTGTACACATTAAACATTGTAAACGTGACTTTACTAAGGTAACAAAGGCTCTGTGATGTGTTCAGTAAGGCCTTGTGACGAGGTGGGGAGCTATCTGCAACCGGTACAGCTTTTATTCCAAAACAACACATTCCTCAAAAAACTGAAAGTAGGATTCCATTAATGAGCATATATGCCAAAATAGAGAAATTCAATGTATTGAAAAGATATCTGAACTCCCATATTTATTGTAGCACTGTTTACAACAGCCAAAATATGGGATCAACCCAAACGCCCATCAAAAGATGAATGGACAAGGTGGTATCTACACAATGGAATATTATTCAGCCACAAAAAGTGAAATCCTGTTATTTGTAGCGACTTGGATAGAGCTGGGGGTCATTATGTTAACTGAAATAAGCCAAACACAGAAAGACAAATACCACATGTTCCCACTCATATATGGGAGCTAAAAAAGCGGATCTCACGAAGGTCACAGATTGGTGGATGAGGTCAGGAAGGGTAGGGAAGAGTGGGGGATGGCGAGCTGATTAGTGGGTCAAATAGCTTGGTAAAAGAAGTAAGACCTAGAAGAGAATAATTTGAATGTTTCTAGAATAAAGGTATATATTTAAGTATTGATCTTTAGAATATATGTGTTAAATTACTGCATGTATCCTGAAACTATTATACATCAATAAAAATAATTAAAAAAAAAGACCAACAGAGGACACAAAGCTGGCATTGAATAGTGATGACTCCCTGAGACTTCTGGGAAGGAGCCCCAAGAAATACCTGTTTTGTGAGATCAGTTGTTCTGCTATAATCTACACATAAAAATTAGTTTGGAAAGGAGAACTCTTAATTGGAGGCAATTACATGCGAGGTGCTTGTAAATGTATTACTTCATTTATTTCTCTTTATCACCTGTTACTGAATGAGAGTTGTGATTTGAATCCAGGCCTGAGTGATTTCTGAAGCTGTGCGCTACTTGCTGCTGTGGTCTGCCCTGGTGAAGCATGGTTGGATTCTGTGCAATCTTAACAATGCTCCAGTCTGAGTGGTCAGTACAAGTGCTGTCTGCACTTCACATGACCTGGCTGGTCCAGGAGAGAGGCTGCCCTTGGCTGAATTGTGCAAATGTATTTGATTATTTTCCTGCCTCACTGGCACAACAGTTACACCGCAGTTAGCTGGTGTTAGCATCTCTCTGAGTAGAGGGTGATGATGACATTCCCAGCGTGCATCATTAGCTAGTGGTACATTTTGTCTCCAGAGGGGTTATAGTGAATCCTATGTTTCATGACAGCTGTATTATGTATAGGACTTAAACAGTAATAGAAAACATTAATTCTAGAAGAGAAAAACCAAAGCATATAGCCACCTTTCATTTGTTTGGTATGTAGTAGCTGCTTGATAGGTAAGTGAGTCTATCACTTCAAGTTTCATAACTTGAAAAGTAGAGAGAGCGAGCTCTTTTTTTTTTTTTTTTCAAGGTGAATGAGTGTATCAAAGAATGGACACAGTCCCTCCATGGAATTCAGGCCTAGGAAATTCACAAGAAACTGACCTAGGCATAGGAAATGGGGTTACACTGTTGGCATTTTAATTTCATTTAAAGCATCTGGCCATATCTTGGGCTCCCAAATTATTTAAACTTTCTTCCACCCCAACCACATACATTTTAAAGTTCATGAAATAAGGTATACATATGAAGCTGATGGGCAAGGTACATGTACATTTTAATAAACCTCACAGGTTTAAACACTGCACTTTCCTTCCAAGTCTCTGCTATTTATTGGTATTTATTTACACCTAAAATTCCTATATCTAAATTGGCATTCTCACTTTACTTAGAATGTTACCTCACAGAGATAACTTGATAAGAATAGGAGATTTTGTTAAGTTCAGCATACTTTGACATCGTTCAGTTCATTGGCATCTAAAACAGTAGATTTGGAAATTTCATTTCTACTTTTAACTAATTCCACCCTCAAAAATGGCCTAAAATATTTCTGAGGAAAAAATCCCAGAGTGTGAAAGTAAAATAAATACAACAAGCAAAGGCAAATAACAAAAAAGAAACAGAATTAGTAGAAGTTCTCTGTCAGCCAGAATACAAGGTAATAATTATAAGTCTTTACATAGCTTTTTCTAAAATATAAAAGATATCCATAAAGTTCATTAATATAATTTTTAATCAAAAGCACATTTTGTAACTTTTTAAATGAGAAAATAATTACCTAAAATATTTCATATGTAAATAATCTATAAGTTAATTTATATGCTTTATAAGTATATATTAGTATATTACTAATAACTATACATATATTTACATTGTAAGCTAAAGTATATTTTTGCTGCTAGGAATAAGAGAACAAAAAAGTTTACACATCTCTATTTGTTACAGAAATTAGATTTAGCTATATGTGTCAATTTATCATAATTTCAGGAGTATTACATATCAAATAAAAATGCTGAACTGGGACTGATTTTCTTTATAATGAGAAAAAGTATGATATGATAGAAAAATACTAAACTATATATACGAATGGTTCCAGGTTTCTGTTTTCATACTCTCAATAACTAGCTAAAAATAAAAACACTAAAAGCTAGCACTCATTGACTAAGCATGACTATGTGTGACACTATGCTAGTCCTTTACATATCTTAATTCTATTTCCCACAATATCTCCATGAGAGATAAGTAGCTAATCCAGTTGACAAAAGTACAGAGAAAGAAAAGGAAAGAAAAAGAGAGAAAGGGAGAGAGGAAGGAAGGAATGAAGCTAGTTTTGTCTCATCAATGCTCAAATGATATCTAAATAGCACAGATCTATTATTTGCCCACTAACTTTACAAAAATAAAATATATTTTGTCTAATATTAAGGGTGACATGGAAACTAATACTGCTATTACTATTTATTGATTGCGTGTCCTTCCTCAAGTTGCTTTGTGTCTCTAGAGTCCAAATTCTTCCAATTCAAGACCTCAATTATTTTTCTATAATAAGAACAATAATATTAGATATGTTAAGGATTGTTGTGAGAATTAAATGTGCTAATTCACATAAAAGTCCATTCATAAGAATGCCTACCACATAAGAAGAATTCAGTAAGTGTTTACTTTCATACACAGGTGATGGTAAAATTCTTTTGGAATACAAATTAGAATTATGTATCAAAGCCATAGAGTGCAGTTATTAACAATCACCCAATCCCAGAGCTCTAGCCTGGGGAAAAATATAAGACTTTGGAGAAACACACAAATGGCACAGATGCACAGAATCACAAAACTACTCATTGTCATAATATTTATAATAGCAACAAAATGCCCTGCATTAACAGGATTACATAATAATAAATGGTATTTTCCTCCTAAGAAAGATATGCTAAAACTAATAGTGATGTTGATTTTAAAGTCTTGATCTTAAAAATGATGTTAAATATGGAAAACAATTTAGTCATAATCCTAAATGAAAAAAAAAATAGGTTAGTAATACAGTGAAAGTGAAATCAGGGACATATTAGTCCAAGTTTATGGGGATAACACTATGAAGAAAATGGAAGAGTACACATGGATTAAATGTTTTTCTGAGGGGAGAGAAAGCATTACTGATCAAAAGAGGTCAAGGAAGCCAGTAACAAGTAGAACTCATGAAAATATTGCAAACCATCATCAAATTGTGTGTCAAAATCATCAGCTGACTGTGAGAAGCACAGGAGATCGAGTAAACATTTATAGAGAAACAATTAGGAAAAACTTAACTGAAAATCTTGGCAAACAACTCATGGTTCTTGCATCACAACAATGTACCAGCTCACATGGCACTGTCTGTGAGGGAGATGTTAGCCAAGACATAAATAACTGTATGGGATCACCCTCCCTATTCACCTAACCTGGCCCCAGTGACTTTTCTCTTTACCTGATGATAAAGGAAATCTGAAAAGAAGACATTTTGATAAGATCTCTGATGGCCATTCCTGAAAAAGAGTTCCAAAGTTGCTCTGAAGGGTGAACTAGGCAATGGCATTGGTGCATAGCTTCCCAAAGGGAGTACTTCAAATGTGACCATAGTGATATTCAGCAATGAGGTATGTAGCACTTTTCCTAGGGGTTTGTGAACTTAATTGTCACACTGCCTCTTCAGGAGTCAAATATTACAAACATCTATGAGTATGTCATTACTGTTGAAAATATTTTCCTCTCTCTCAAGAATATATAAAAAGTGGTAGATTTCTACTTATTTTCAAGTTGCATGTGTTATTCAGATTTGCTTTTACAATACCTAAAATATGCTGCAATTTGTGAGTAATCTTAGCCAATCAGAGAAATAAATATTTAAAGCAATTTCCTAAATACTGTATTATTTACAGTCTCTCAAAGATTGGAGCTCTTCGATCAAATCACAGGAGCACTTATTTTCAACATGCTATACATGCTGAAAGCTTTCTCCTAAACTACACATACTTTAAAAAGAGCAACATTTTCATTAACCGTTATGGCAATGCTATTCTTTGCCCATTGATTTTTTTCACCATTGTAGTATTTTTCCATTGTTGGATGATATTTTTAGGGGATGAACATTTTTATGCCAAAGCATTTGAAAATATCCCAGAGAGAACACTGTGTTACAAATTTTCCAATTCTTCTATTATCCTTTCATATGTTTAAATGGTCTGCTTTGAAAAGATTTATAACAAAAGATCGAAGATGAAATTTATTTTAACCTTTACCTATATCACCAGCCAAACTCCACTAGACAAGTAAGCAAAAAAATGAGGGTGAAGTTATTCTTCCATGCAATAAATATTAATTTTCTATTGCCTTCGGCACCAAATTTATAGCAAATAATATGTTAAGCAAGGCAGACACATGTCCCCTGATGTACCCTACATTCTGGCAAATGGGATCCCTTCAGGGTGGCAGCTCCTATGTGCTTTCAGAATGCAAATCAATCGAAAGGCCATGAAAATGTAAATAAGATAAAAGTGTGACTGGCACACGATACAGGGGTGACAGGTTCCAAGGGTGTCTCTGAAAACCCAATGGATTTGATATTATCAGCTATTGTGCTAGTCCTGCCTGATGCACAGTCCGTCAGACAGCAATGGAGGGTTAACCTACTCTTCATTCAGGCACTTTCCTTGAGTAGGTGTTTTTGGCTATTCCAATTCTGAGTTGAGCACAGAGAAATCCGGTTTAAAAGATACTGCCTACATGTGGCTCACACCCTAACCTTGGAAACTTTTGTCAACTAAAAATTTAAAGGCAATACAGCATAAGCTGAAAGGAAACTATTTCTTTTCCATGGTGCCATGCCCTTCTATTCTATCAGGGATATTAGTGATACCACATACACACCATGGTGGAAAAGGGGTGCTGAGATCTGTGCACATCAAGTGCAGGTAATAGAAGCAAAATATGAAAAAGGAAAGAACAAAATAATTTAAGAGATAATCTGTACCCAGAGAGTTTAGAGCAGAGACCAAGACTAAAACTTCTATGATTGCTGAACTATCAATGTAGAGTGAAAAACCTGTGGGAAGCTCAAGAAGAGAAGGCTGGTGGGCGGAACTACTTTAACAGTCAGCAAGGAAACTGTGGTTAACAGTGCAACAGAGACAGGAAGACGCATTCACATACACTGAGAGCATCTGTGCCAGGAGCTGGGGTAGACATTGGAGCTCTAACAGCAAGGGAGACGAAAAAGCATCCCTGTCATTGCAGGTTGGGTTCTAGGTTTCGGATGGAGGCAGTCGTAGAGAGAAAATAAGATGGAATGATGGCACTGAGGATGATGCCGTGTGTGTAAGATAAGCCAAAGGGCCAGACTCACGTCTGGGGAAGCATGACGACAGAGAGCACTACTATACTATGCCCTGAGACGTTGATCATCTTGACAAGTTATGGTAACAGAAAAGGGAGTCTGACTATAGTACAAGGGGACAAGGAAGAGGCGATTGTAGAAGGTGCCCGGGGGAGGGAAGGTTGAGATTACACAGGGGCTTGTATAGGTGGGTTTGAATATTATGCTACTTGTGCTTGGAATGGCTACTAGATTTAACACTAAATATAAACTATTCTCTCTTTCTGTCAGTTTGTTCCCTACCCACATTTCCAATATGTGTATTTCCTTTTGTGCACAGTACAACATATTGAAGGTGATAAAACTTACTGGTTTGCTCAAGATTCACAGTTTATGCCTGTTGCCCTAACTTCACATTAATAGAACCTACATTCACCCTCAAATGTGTCCTGGTTTAAAGTAGAAGTTACCAAAACTTTTCTGTCAAGGTAAGAGAACAAGTATTTTACCCTTTACAGGATGGACAACAATTCAAGTCTCCCAAACTGTAGCAAGAAAATAGCCCTAGACCAAATGGAGAGAGTTGTGTCCAATAAGCCTTATTTATGAATACTGAAATTGAATTTTATAACATTTTAATGTGTCACATATTATTTTTCTCTTTATTTTCTTCCTTTCCTTTAAATTATAAAACCATTCTTGGCTTACAGGCTATGCTAAGAAACAGGGGGCTAAACTGGCCCATGGATGGGCCAAACCCCCATTTAGACAATAACTAACATATTTTTAGAGCTTACAGTGTAGCTGTCACTCCTTGTAAGAAACCTATAAACTGTAAACTAATTGGATGTGTGTTTTGTAATGAAGGTAAGAGGCATAAAGAGTCTAAGGAACTGACCCACTGCCTCCAAGCTAATAAATGGCAGAAAAACTGATTTTAGAGCCCACATTCCTAACCTTATTGCTAAACAATTTCAGTGTCCACTTCATTCCCAACCTCCTCATGGACATTCTACTTTCACATCTTTTTTCCTAAGTCTTGCATATATTTGTCTCTCTCTCTTTCCCCGTTAATCCCTAATGGATTTCTTACTGCCAACTTTTCCCTGTGTCTATAAAAATAATAATTATATTATAAACCTAAAAGCACAAAAAAAAAAAAACCAAAAACTTAAATGGCACAGAATACAAAACCAGTGCTTTCAACTTGTATAATTACTAAATATTTCCAAAAGTTTTCCTTAGAATTTCTAAACATAATTATTCTCTTCATAGCCCTCAAATGAAGCCTGTCTTCCATCTAAATATCAGCATTCTAAGTAGATATATGCCTTGTACTTAATTTTTCTATGTTTCTCTTTTAGCAATCAGTATTACGACAGTTTTCTTTGCAAATGTCTTGAGAGCAAAGACCCAATTCCCTCACTTCCCTTACATCTGTAACAAATGGTGTTGAATTAAGCAAGGAAGGTAAGTTATTCCAAAATTTTAAATCTATGATACTCAATAGTCCTAGTACATTAAACTGGGAATTTTACCACCATTTTTAGGATTTTGGATCCTACATTTCAAACAATTCTCTTTACAAATGAACACCAGCCGTTTTTAAATTGGGGGCTTTCAACATACTCTGGCACATCTTTCATGGTTTTAAAGAACTGACAAGTGTTTATTTAATGTGGCTGTCTATTTAATAGTCTAGACAGATTAAAAACAAGAAGAGGGCATTTAACTCCAGAAACATTTCCACTCCTGATATTTCTTGCCAACAATAAGACAGTAGTAAAGCTCAAATAGTTTACAAATGTCAGCAAAATCTTACAAAGAAATTACTGCCTGAGTCACTTGTTTTAGTGTCTTTTATTTAGGAAAAAAAAAAAAAAAAGCATATGCTTCTTAACGGAGAAGGAGAAAAAGATGCCGTTGGATTGTGGATATACACGACCATTTTCCACTAAATTGTTAACAAGTTTTTAAAAATCAAGTTAAAAGTGCTGATTTAAGTTGCTCATTCCAAGCTAATTTTTGAAAATGTTAGAGTAGCATTAAAATCAAAGATAAATTTAAGGAGAAACATACACTTAGTTGGAGGGATGAATAAGAACAACCTGTTTGGTTCGTATTAAGCTTGCAGATTTATCAACACTGGGCCTGGGAAAAAAGACAGAGTGAGAGTTTACGAGCTCTCCAAAAAGATTGATTTTTACAAGTCCCTGATTTAGTTAGAAGGGGTGCCTATATATTTCCTTAGCAAAAGGGTTAATGGATTCACCCTTTTGAAAAATGTACTTCTTTGCATGCATATAACATGATGGATAGTTAACTGAATGCACATGGGTAAACATATAGGTACAAACAAATTAATTGAAAGGTATACAGCCTATTGTTTATTTTTTCTTGATAGATGGATCTCATTATTTTCCTTGGGCAGACAAAGCCATAACCGTTTCCAGAAAAAAGAGAAGTGACAGCTCAGGAAACTGCTTACAGATGGACAGCCAGCAGGCTAAAAATATTACTTGTGTCCACCTCATCAATAAGCCGGCTCCATGGAGAGTGGCAATTATTCTTTTCCTGCTTGTGCTGCCGTTCGAGAGGCCTGAAGATGATTATTGATAACTTGGTACATAGAACAAAATATATACAGTAACACAAACTCATTTAGTATAGCAAATCCATTTCAGAGAGCACCATTGCCTTTCATGCCATTATTTAAAGTAGCAACATGTACCCATCAATGTCTTAGAGGATTATGCTTATACTGTGTTTTGTTACCTTCCTATTAATTATTAATGATGCACATTTATTATTCACCTATATTTACAGAGTCTGTATTATGCACTGCAAAGGGGGGAAGATACATCACTGAGTTGAAGGAGGTGGGTTCTCAATCTTGCATGCATCTAAATGTCACAAGAACTAGCCTTTTATCTTTTTTTTCTTGCTGTACCAAAGACAATCTCTAGGTGGTTTATAACAATAATACCAAAATAAATGGCTAACAATAAAACTTTATATAAATTGAAAACTACCAACATTTGGTAAGAATCAAGAAGACATACAGGTTTAGTGTTTTTTACATGAAAAAAAAATTGTGGTACCAATTACTGTCCTGAATTAAGAGAAAAACCACTCAATTAAAGCACTACAAAATAAATGACAGTTTCCAGGCATCAGCACAAAGCTAAAGGGATTTCAATGGCCTCATTACTTTTATTAGCCAGCTTTGCTCAGCCAAATCTACTGCAAGATTGTGTTTTCGCACAGGATTTGTCCTGGTACTTCTGGAATTAAGAAAGCAGGCATGCAAAATCAGAACATAGCAAATGCTATGCTTAGATAGTTATTCTGCTTTATGGAGACAGGAGAGAAAGGTATTTACCAGGAATGGCAGATTCAACCATAACAGTCAAATCTTGCCACATCAGATCATTTGGTTAAAGTATCTGAGACTATTCTCATTGCCTTACCTTTTTGAATGTCCTATGTCTTGGCATTTATATTCTAAAATAGACAAAAACCGATGCATGCTTTTGTTAATTTTAACAATGGTAGAGTAGCAGAGTAACTTTTAAGAAGTCAGTCTAACTGAAGAACATGCTCCACATTCTGCTAAAATTTTCTCCTGCACTTGAAGGTCACAGTGATTAACTGTGCTGTGTCATTCTGGAGTTGCACCATTATCCAATAATCAGGGATTCCACCCAGAGTTGCCATGACTTAACTAAGGGGCCCCTTGTTCCCAGTTTTCCTAAATGTGTAGTCTCTGAGGACACAAGACAGGAGTTCATGTAAAGATAAACTGCCTTGCTGAGTTAAAAAAAAAAGCAGTGAGTAATTAGAATTAAACAAGAACTAAATATCCTCCATCTAATTGTCAAACCATCTGGCCCCTTTTTCATTTCAGTCCTGTAAAACTAGTAGATTTTTCAGTCTCTGTTAAAATTATTGTTTTTTTTCTTATTTAAAAGATTCCCAGCACACTAGTACATGAAAAGAAAATATTACTCATTCAATACTGTCATAGTGTTATTATATTTTCAATTATACATTGTTTTTATGCTGCCTTTTGTAATTTGATAAGACAATAACTAAATGCAGTGGTATTTATTTTAGGGGGAAAAACTGCTAAAATCTATGTGGAATTTAGAATACAAATTGTTTCTCTTACTTTCCTGTGATGAAAAAAAAAAAACCTAATCCTGTTCAGGGGATAGGATTTTATATATATGTGCAATATGTAAGATCTCAGGGAAACAATGTTTAAAACACATTTGACCTTCACTTAGCCAAATTTGTAAATTATTAGTTCTAACTGAAAGTATATACCCCATGGAAAGATCATTTTTAATAAAGATCATTTGCCTTTGGATTATATTAAAGTATTTCCTCCAGAAATTCTTTGGTCATTCTACTAGTCAATGCACTTTTAATCACAAGTGGCAGAAACTTTGGAAAGTGTTGATTCCTCTAACAAAGCCATGGAAAGTACAGTGACATCGCTGAACCACTGGAACTAGGGACCTGAAGGCAGGGAGGACCCCTTCCCTTCATCTCTCACGCAACTTCTACCTGCTTGAAAGGAAAACCTGGTCTGTGTGTGTATGTTTTCACACAGGGGCTCCCTGTGGGTTAAGGAGCCCATTCCCTCCCTGGTAATCTCTGTGACCAGGGGCTCAGAGTGATGCTGAGAGACAAAATCTCTGAGAAAGGAAGAAGTTGGCCAGCTCCGTGGGGGTGCTATTCTCTTCCATGACTTCTTACAATAACATTGGAAGCGTAAGTAGTAAGTCCTAGCAATACTTTGCAATATATTCACCAACTTTTAATAAGTACTATCCAAATAAAAGTTATAAAATAAAATTTGCCAGTATTACAGGGCTCTCTAGTTCACCCTGCTGTGCCCAGTGTCTCCTGTTTTCATAGACGTAGGCATAAGTACCATCATTTCCAGCCACTTATTTTCATCTTCCTCTGTCCTGTTTCACATTACCAAACGTCCTCTGTTCAGTGTGCTAGGCCAGTGACACAGGAGAAACTCCTTCCTTGCTCTTCCACCATTTTGTTCTTTCAGTAACTTCTTACAGTGGTAATGCAAGGCTTTGAGACAGAAGTCGGGAGCCTGGAACCTATTTCCCCACCTGTACATGACAGGATTTTATCCCAATTTCATTGACTTTCTCAGTACAGCTTTGCTTTTCAGTACTGTTATGGAGACAATATAGATACATACAATACCCTTAAAATGCTTTACCAGATATAAATATTATTTATACCATCAATTTATTCCAATTTCCTTCCTTATAATCATAGAATGTACCATCTACCAATACTCTTAAATTTGTAGTCTTCAATCCGAAAGGTTGTTTTTTCAAATCTCAGGGACTCTGAAATTTGGTTGGGTAAGAATTCTAACATAATGAGCTCATAATCCTACAATCTCATAACTGCTAGACTAATCTAAAATTTCACAATTCTTAGATATTTTGCTTTTTCTTCCTGAAGTCCTTTAAAACACTCTAATATTCTTATCTCTTAACACATTTCAAACCTTACCACAGAATGGAAACCATTTCTAGAGGGAAGAATGACTTGATTATTCAGTGGACCAATCCACTCGTGAAGAAACGAGTCTTTCTAGGGCTTTAAGGAGGATTAAGCCGAGAACATGGTTTAAACAAGATAACAACCCTGCCTCTCCACGGGGATTGCCAGGATCATCAACTGTCTTTGACAAGGACTTCCGGAACTTAATAAGGTCATGATTCTGCTTATGTCTATCAAGGGGTAGCAAACAGTCTGTTGCTGAGGGCTAAGACAGGTGGCATTTAAGGACCAACAAAATGCTGATGTCACAGATAGACGAGAAGAGGTAAGTAAGACTGATGAGGTAGTCAGTGTTTTGCTTTCACCCACGTTCCTACCTCACATCTCGAGCTGTAAGCTGTCTTCTACAGTTTGGCACTTGCACTTGCTTATGACGTGTCATATCCGCGCTGGCCAGCTCCTCCAATGTTCAATTCAAAGTTACTCATTGTTGCCTCTTCTCCCACCTCATCCATTTAACTCCTGCCTCCGTCCCTCCTTCGTTCCCTCATCTCCACCCTCCCACTTCCCTCACCTTCCTTTTACCCCTTACCCCTCTCGCCCTCCCTCTTTCATTCTAATTGGCTTTCATTCCCATTTCTGAGTCCTCGCCGTCAAAGCCTTGTCTATTTCCCACATTCGGACTACTGGAGTCAGAGATGAAGCAAAAGAGGCAAATCCCATCAGTAAAAGTCTCACACATGCCCTCTATTACATGACCTTTTGTTCTGCCAGTCCTCATCTCCATGTTAACTGAAAACGGCCTTTACTGTTCTTTGAATATCTATCTCTCTGTATTTTTTGTTAAGATGACTCAGGTTAGTGCACTCATCACACTCTGCCATCTCTCCTCATTCCTCATACAAGCACCTTCTTCGCTTTGTATAGCTTAGTTTGTAAACCTTATCCTTTCGTACTTGTGGGTAAAAGTGTTTTACTGGGTGTTTTTTAAAATTAATTTTGTAACTTTCTTATTATGCAGTTTTTATCAATAATTGTAACTTGTTTTGCTTAATCTCTTAGTAAAAACACTATATAAACTTAGTTCTTGCTTCCCAGCAATTGTGTATTATAAAGACATTCAAGTAAAATACTTAGAGCAGACATGGGCACACACAAAAGCTGTGCTCCTCAAGACTGTTTTACTAGGAGGGAGTGCTTTTTTCACATCTGTATAATAATTATACAAGGGCCTGGATTTATGACATTTGACCAAAGGCAGCAAGGATAAAGTACCTTTTTCAGTTTAGGTACAAAGCATTAGAGTGTAATTCTGGCTCTTCCGTCTAAGATTGCTATACCCATAGCTTGTGACATTATGGTTAAGAACTGTTGCCTTAAAAGGTGATGATGAAAATATTTATCCACATTTCTTTTAGTATGGATACATAGACTCAATCTTACTATTTCTGAATACAATGTTCATTTTTAGTTTTTGATAATATCCCACAATTTATGTACATAGGACCGTACTGATTCAATTAAATATAAACCTAGATTACATGATAGTTTCATGTCTTAAAATAGGACATTCCTTTTGCATTCCTTTTATCTCAACTCCACTTTCCAGAGAGAGTTTTTTTACTTTATATATCTAATATGTATCCACAAACTACTTTTTGTATTTATATTTATGCATAAAAATGTACTCATTGTACTCATTGTTTTTTATATGATATGTTTTATGAATGCCTTTGAAACTAAAGTTTAGCAGTGTATGTGTTTCTTATGCAATTTGTTATTTTTATTAAAAAATACTTAGATACATAACACTCACGCATGTTGATAAAATGAGTTGCTCCTACAACTCATTGTAATATTTTATTTTATAATTTTACCATGTCTTACCAATCCATTCACCCACTGAAGGGCAGACAGTGTAGACATTTTCACTGCTACAAACAACAGTGACATAGGTTTCCTTGTGTACATCTTTTTTCTTTATAAAATTTTATTCAGTTTTCCTTTTTGAACATTTCATCTCATGGGTAAGTTTTCTTATAACACTTCATACTGTATAGGACAAAATGCTCTTCAGCCAAATTAAACTGTGAACCCCCAAAACACTGCTTTACTTTATTTATTATTAACACCTGGTGTTTAATAAGATTTACCACCTGAAAATACATAAGAAAAGTAAAAACACGGCTCGGCGCCTGTAGCTCAGTGGACTAAGGCACCAGCCATGTACACCTGAGCTGGCGGGTTCGAATCCAGCCCTGACCGCCAAACAACAATGACGGCTGCAACCAAAAAATGGCCGGGCGTTGTGGCGGGCGCCTGTAGTCCCAGCTACTTGGGAGGCGGAGGCAGGAGACTCGCTTGAGCCCAGGAATTGGAGATTGCTGTGAGCTGTGATGCCACGGCAGTCTATCCAGGGTGACAGCTTGAGGCTGTGTCTCAAAAAAAAAAAAAAAGGTATTTTTTTTTCAACAGTAACAGCTTGCTTAGTTCGCATTTCCCAAAGTGGTCTCATGTTCTCTCGACTTTCTTTTTGCCTGTGTGTTAATCAGTAGCGCAGTCGGAGATGCTGATTCATAGTGGCCAAATCATTTTTCATACCAAAGCACATCCAAACACACATACACCCCCCTTCTTGGTGCTTTTCAGGCGCAAGCGTTAGAAGGCATGTCCACTCACCTTTTTCTCCTGTTTTCGGTGGAGATGAATGTGGCCGCTTTCGTGAAACCACAGAACACTCTGCAGACGTTCCAACGCGTGGTGTGCCTTGACCTTACCTATGTGCACAGTAACATGACACTCTGACCTTCTTGCCTGAACTAAAGCCCCAACTACCCATGAGCTCATTCTACGTGAAGGTCATTTTTTTTTTTTTTAACACTTTTCAAGCATCTATTGGATGTTTGGCAATATCAGCATTTCCAGAGTAACATTTGAGTACAAAGATAAAGGACAGGTTTGCTTGAACAAAATAATTTACTTTCACTGAGTTCAACATTGTGTTAAACTTTTTTAAAAATGCTATTTTAAAACAGATTTTCAAATGACAAAAATAACTTCTTTTACACTTGTAAGTTCCTCCTCAGTAGCTTGAACGGAATACAAATTTACTCTTATAATAGTCAGTGAGCTTAGAAATTCATGTGCTAATAATGTATGAGTGGAAAACTTTTCAGAGGATTAGAAAAAAATTATATTAAAAGCTATTTAGAAGTCATTTTAATTAATTTATGTAAAGGATAAGACAGTTTAATAAAAAGAAGTCTTTCTTGTATAAGGGTAAGGGTATTTATTACTGATTTTACTACACAATGTTAAGCACATATGATTTGTGCTGCTTCAGTGTATGTTTAACTAGTCTAGCCCGGCAGTTATTGACAGTGTACTCTACTTTTTCATGTTTTTGACTATTAGTTTTATGACTAACAGTTTTTGACTAGCAGTGTTATAACTATTTGGAATGTATAATCCAATGAATCTTTGAGGAATCTGGGGCACATTGGATTGCAGTTACCTACATGTGCTATCAGAAGTCTCTGTAAGCCAAATAAGGCCCTGCCACATTTTTCTATTTCCCAGTTTTTGTATACATTCGGCACAGATTTTTAAAAATCCTTTAATGTGGCTTGGTGCAGTGGCTCACATCTGAATTCCTAGCACTCTGGCAGGCTGAAGCACGAGGACCGCTGAGGTCAGGAGTTCAAGACCAGCCTGAGCACAAGTGAGACCCTGTCTATACCCAAAATAGGAAAAATTAGTTGCATGAGGTGTTGTGCGCCTACACTCTCAGCTACTTAGGAGGCTGAGGCAGGAGAATTGCTTGAAACCAGGAGTTTGAGGTTGCTATGAGGTATGATGACACTGCTGCTCTATAGCCTGGGACAAGGGAGTTAGACTCGGTCTCGACAAAAAACTATAATGTTAGCCACAGAATTTTAATAACGTTTGTCTAATGAGTAGGTAAGTAGTCTAAACTTTAGAACTAATGGGATTAGTAATTCTTTATTTTTGGCTTTGTATTATTTGAAGTACTATCATCTGCTTAATTTAAAAGCTAAACTCATTTTCTTTTATTTTTTTTATTTATTTTTACATATACATGTGTTAATTAGGTTTCTACTTTTTGCCTTCACAGAATTTAAAAGGCTTAAAATTTAATAACAATAACAATGTTTAAGATAAGGACTAGAAACAAAAACCACATAAAGAATGAACGAAGATAAATACATTCAGAAAAGAAATCAGACAATTACTGCATCGAAATATTAAGCAATATTAGTAATAATAATGCCAAGAAAGTAACATTCACATTGTCAAATAAGACATTATAGAGTGCTTTGACTCTGAGGCTCAGTATGAAGTCGTCAGTTAACTTGACCTATTTTTTTTTCCAAAGTCTCAAAAAATAGACAACTAATATTATATAAATAAAAGTAAAGGAGAGTTTCAAAAAACAGATCATGCCAAATCTTATAGACAATAGAAAAAGAAGAAATATTTCAAAATCATTCTACTTGATCCAGATACACCTGATACTGAAATTGGAAAAAATACATTGTTATAAAGGGAAATTATAAACATATTTCACTTATAAGTGAGGATGCAATATCCTAAACAACATATTAACAAGTTGAATTAAAAATTAATGTTTAAGTAATGCACTTTGGTCAAAATTCAATCCAATTTATGTGAGAATTAGTCACTATTTTCTTTCCATTTTTTTTTTGTTTGTTTTCTTTGCCTCACCCCCTCCCTCCTTCTCTCTCTGCTCTCTCCTTCCCCCAAGCCCCACTGTGTCATTAATTGTCACTAATTGTCCCCAAATCAAAGTTGAATACATAGGATTCATGCTTCTCCATTCCTGCAATGTTTCACTAAGAATAATGTGTTCCACTTCCATCCAAATTAGTACAAACACTGCAAAGTCTCCATTGTTTTTGATGGCTGAGTAATATTCCATGGTATATATGTACCATAGCTTACCAATCCATTCCTGGGTTGAAGGACATTTAGGCTGTTTCCACATTTTAGCAATTGTAAATTGGGCTGTGATAAACAGCCTAGTACAAGTGTCTTTATAATAAAAGTTTTTGTTTTCTTCTGGGTAGATGCCCAGTAATGGGATTGCGGGATCAAATGGGAGGTCTAGGTTGAGTTCTTTGAGCTTTCTCCATACTTGCTTCCAAAAAGGCTGTATTAGTTTGCAGTCCCACCAGCAGTGTAGAAGTGTTCCTTTCTCCCCACATCCGCGCCAACATCTGCAATTTTGAGATTTTGTGATATAGGCCATTCCCACGGGAGTTAGATGATATCTCAAGGTGGTTTTAATTTGCATTTCTCTCATACTTAGGGATGATGAGCATTTTTTCAAGTGTTTACTGGCCATTCGTCTGTCATCTTTAGAGAAGATTCTTTTCATGTCTCTTCCCTATTGATGTATGGGATTGTTGGTTTTTTTCTTGTAGATTAATTGAAGTTCTGTATAGATCTTGGTAATTAAACTTTTGTCAGATTTAAAATGTGCAAATATCCTTTCCCATTTGGTAGGTTGTCTATTTGCTTTGGTTGTTATCTCCTTGGCTATACAGAAGCTTTTCAGTTTAATTAAGTCCCATTTGTTTATTGTTGCAGTTGTTGCTATTGCCATGGCAGTGTTCTTCATAAAGTCTTTCCCCAGGCCAATATCTTCCAGTGTTTTTCCAATTCTTTCTTTGAGGATTTTTATCACCTCATGCCTTAAATTTAAGTCCTTTATCCATCTTGAATCAATTTTTGTGAGTGGAAAAAGGTGCGCATCCAGTTTCAATCTTTTACATATGGATATCCAATTCTCCCAGCACCATTTGTTGAATAGGGAGTCTTTCCTCCAGTGAACGCTCTTGTTTGTTTTATCGAAGATTAGACAGCTGGAAGTTGTTGGTTTCATTTTCAGGTTTTCTATATGATTCCAAGTATCTGTGTCTCTATTTTTGTGCCAGTACCATGCTGTCTTGACCACTATGGCCTTGTAATACAGCCTAAAATCTGGTATGGTGATACCCCCGACTTTGTTTTTATTACTAAGAACTGCCTTAGCTATATGGGTTTTTTTCTGGTTCCATACAAAGCGCAGAATCATTTTTTCCAGGTCTTGGAATATGTTGGTATTTTAATAGGGGCATTGAATAGGCATTGAATCGGTAAATTGCTCTGGGAAATATAGACATTTAACAATGTTGATTCTTCCCAGCCATGAGCATGATACGTTCTTCCATTTGTTAAAGTCCTCTGCTATTTCCTTTCTTAAGGTTTCATAATTTTCTTTAATGAGGTCTTTCACTTCTTTTGTTAGGTATATTCCTAAGTATTTCATTTTCTTTGGGGTTATGTTGAAGGGAGTTGTGTCCTTAATTAACCTCTCATCTTGACTCTTGTTGGCATATACAAAGGCAACTGACTTGCGGACATTGATTTTATATCCTGAGACATTACCGTATTTTTTGATGACTTCCAAGAGTCTTGTAGTTGAGTCTTTGGGGTTCTCTAAATATAAGATCATATCATCAACAAAAAGGGAGAGTTTGACCTCCTCTGCACCCATCTGGATGCCCTTTATTTTCTTGTCTTGTCTAATTGTATTGGCTAGAACTTCCAGCACTATGTCGAATAGCAATGGTGACAGAGGACAACCTTGTTTGGTTCCAGTTCTAAGAGGAAAAACTT
>CAUYRH010053978.1:0-16926 GCA_963574655.1 Perodicticus potto | reverse complement strand
CTCTGTTGAGAGTAGTTCTTTCTAGTAAACTATGTATTAAAAGTAAGAAGTGATCTCTTGTCGCTCTCCCATATTTTCCATCATGTTTAATGCAATACATAAAGATTACAGCCTGACCTTTATTCTTCTCTGCAGCACATTGGAAGAAGAGTAGTCTTGGGCCACGTATTAAATACACAAATACTAACAAAAGCTGATGACCACCAACAACAGAAAGTCAGTACAGGATTTCTGCAATATCTGAAACCACAGGTAAGAAAACCAGTCTGGAATAATCCACATGTCCTGGCCTGAGGGCCGCAGGTCGACACCCAGCAAGCCTCGAGCCCACAAGTGCCACTAGTTTGGCATTATTGGACTTTTTTCCTGGACTAGATTTGTTTAATGCTAATTCTTTCCAAATTCAGTTATATCAGGATTCAGTGCAATGTTATTTTCTTTTTCCAAGAATCAGTCAATGGTTTCTAAGTTGTATAGGGAAATGCAAAAGACCAAGAAGAGCAAAGACACTGTGGGGGGAAGATCTGAAAAAGGAGAAGAGACGCTATGAGCTTTATTGTAACGTAGAGTAATTGAGGCTGTGCTACTGATCCCAAAATAGGCAAGGAGGTAAATGACAGAGAGAATAGAAGCTGAATGATTCACGTTAGGGCATTTGAGTTAGGAAGACTTCAGGTATGCAAAGAAGTGGGGAAAGACTTTCTTTTTCCAAATCAGTGCTGGGACCAATATCCCCACAGGAAAATTATATGAGTCCCTATTTCATACCACATACAAAAATAGTTCATATCTATTGATACGAGAGGAAAACAAACATTCCATGAAATGAAGTAAAAGAATACAACTATTTATCTTAAGTAAGCATACACAAGGACGCAAAATATTGTATCACAAAGACTGTTAAATAAGACTATCAAAATGTAAAATTTGTATTCATGAACTGGCTACAGTAGAGAGAGAAAAGAAAGCAGCAAAGTAGAAATTTATAATGTATTGAGCCGTAAAACTACAAACCAATGAAGTAAAATAACGAAAAAGAAAAATAAATAATAGATTTGAAGAGGCGCTTTGTAACAGAGGATATTGCTGTAGTCAATCATACATAAAAAGCTGATGAAAACATTTAAACTGAAAAAATTAAGAGTACCATAAGACATCACTATACACTATACTAAAATTTGTACACAGTTAGAACATCTGACCGAGTGTGCCGATGAAGATTTAGAGCAATAAAAATCCTCATATATTAGAGGCAGTCAGGGCTATAAATCGGTACAACAAATTTAGAAACTTGCTGCTGTTAACTTCTAAATTCAATGCATGTATACTCCGTGACACAGCAATTCCACCTCTAGGTATATTTCCAACATAAGTCCAATTGATGTGACCAAGAAATAATGCAAGTAAGTTAATTATAGAAGTTTTTCATAATCACAATAACTCGGCAAAAACCCAAATGCTCATCAACAGTGGGATAAATAAACAAATAATGACATATAAATCAAGTGGAAAACTCCCCAGGAATAAAAATGAACCAACTAGAGCTACTTATAAGAACATGATGGATCCTCACGAATGTAATATTTGTTGAAAGAGTCTGGTCACAAAACATTTATTGTATTATTTTATTTTTAACAATTTCAGTAAAGCAATCACAATTTAATGATAGTCTTCCAAGATGGATATAAAGACATTTTGTGTGTTTGCAATCTGTCAGGACCAAGGAGAACTTAATCGGATAACCTGATACAATGTAATGCAATTTAAATGCAATTAATAAATTTATTATCAAAATAGTTAAATTTTTGTCTCAATTTTATCATGTTATCTCTATATTTGACAATGAGGATTATGTCACTTGTTTTGAATGATTGGAAAGGATTTCCGTGTAGTAACTGGTCATTAATTATCAGATTTATCACGTTTTACTGGAGTTTAGCCTATCCTCATCGCTATGAGACATTTCATCAAGGTTATTATTTACAATTTACTCCCTTTGACTGGTGGGGATGCAGTGTAAATCATGAATATTAAACTCAACTTGATTTTTAAATGCAGAACAATCACATTAATATGTGCAGAGGCCTGGCATTTACTTTACAATCTCTAGGAAAAAGTAGGTCGCTTTCTTGAATTATCAGTGGTAAAAATAGTACTCAGAGAAATAAAATAAAATGGTAGATTTGAAGTGTTATTTTTTTATTTCTTCAAGTTGAAAATAATAAATGCTTTTAAGTCAGAAAAACAAAACCATATTTGGCTTGGCCCACTCAAAGGGAAAGAGAGGCTTTTTATTTATGCTTTAATGCAATAAAAGGTACATTTGTAAAGAGATAATATTTCAGAAAATCAACATTATTTATGTTAATTCCAGCTACTAACATTAAGTGCAGAGGAAGGTCCTCTATTTTTCCACTTCAGCAGTAATTTCCTAAATTGCTTTTCAATAGTTTAGAATATTTAGTGGTCTATTATTTGTATTCAATTTCATGTGGTTATATAAAGGCACAATGTTTCAAACACTTGAACAATATATTTAAACTATAAACAGGGTATTCCCTAGGATAAGACATTCACTAACGCAATGGGATCATTGAGCACTCTTCTCAACAGAAAATTCTTAAAGTGTGTGATTAAACTGCACATTATAAACTGTACATGCAATGACTAGTAATATTAACCTGTATAAATAAACATTTTAGATAAACATTTTATATGAGATGGAAATACAAGTATCATCAAATTTTATCCTGTGTAGGTTATGCTCCCTCACACTCTGACCCTAAGAGTAATTTTGCTTTGAATGTTTTATTAAAATATTTATTTGGGGAAAAAAAATATTTATTTGGGACTCGGTGCCTTGGGGCTCAGCGGTTAGGGCCACTTACACTGGAGCTGGCGGGTTCGAATCCAGCCCCAGTCTGCTAAAATATTTATTTAGTTTCACTTTTTTGGAATTGTCCATTCAACCTAATTTCTCTCACATTATTTTAAGAAAATCATTATCTATAACCACAAATTAAAGCATTTTGTTAACTGAAATACAATGTTTAATGTCTTTTGTTTGAAAAAAATGACTTTCATGAACTTATCTTGAGATAACGTGTGGAAACAGAGGGTTTTTCCTTACCTCTGGGACAAAGAAAATTACTGAAATTTTGCTTCTAGTTCTATAGGTAGTTCATGCTGTGTTTTGCATACTGAAAAATACTCGAGAATGTTTTCTAGGCATGTAAGTGACAATTGAGACCTATTTTTTAAGTCTTCTTAAAATTCCCTATTGCACAAAAAATTTTTAGAAATGCTGTGAAGATTCATGATGAAAAGAGACACATACTAAATGGCTTATTCCTTTTAGATTATTTTTGCTTTTTTCCTTCTTTTCAGCAGTCCATTATCAGGTCATTGTAATATATAATGAGTCTTTAGCCTATGTAATTTTTATTTTTTAGAAGAGTTGAAATTTTTGTGCATATGCATTTGGAAAAAAGCCTGAATAAATGAGCAAACAAAAGAAAAATACTTTTGTTCACTAGAAATAATACACTAGTATTACAAATTCTTGGTGAAAAGAAATAAAACTAAAGCAAGTTAAGGCTGAAAAAGAAAGCATTTTATTCTTTCTCAGTGCCATGCAAGGTGAATTTGTATTTTAACTTATGGGAGGTGTGACAATTAAGTTTGCAAACTTGCCACCGCACACGTACCCGGGTAGCTCTGAACACACCTCAGTAAGGTTTCACAATCGGGTTTATCACTGTCTCACAGCTAACTTATCTAAAATTTCAGGTAAGTCTCTGTCGTCCTTCTTATTCACCATCTGATTATGTGTTTCTGCTTATGTCTGTATGCAGCAAGTCTTTCTGCTTATTAAAAGTTGTCACTATGTAATTTTATATTAAAGAACTTATAAATAAATTATAATTTCCAATTAAAGTTGTAACATTGTAATACACCTTTCTTTATTTCTAATGGGTAATAGTGAAACTTGCAGTCTTTTTTTTTCAGACATTAAATGTCATTGGATACCAGGATGAGGCCATCAGGAGTTCCATTCCGGGGACTTGATACTGTGTGTAGTTACTTCACAGCTGTGAGGCTCAGGGACCCACCTTTTACTTCGCCTTCAATCACTCTCCAGTGATCCAATGGCATTTCCTTCTGCAGAGTCGCATTTTTCAGCCGGGCTTGTCAAATATTTTTTAGAAGAAATGTTTGGTTTTCTGAGAGTAATTGAAAACTTCAAGGCTCATGTTTTCAGATATTGAAGGAGTCATCCCCAACATCTACAGTAGACAGAAGTTATAATTCATAACACCGCAGTGTTGGAAGCTGGTTTCCTACTGCTGACACGTTTTAGTTACTAAATTTCCATTGATGCATATCTGAACTATAATAAGCTCATTTATTTCAAAGTCTCGGCTTTTACCAAGTCTTAAAACAATGCCAGGCAAATATACCTCCATATAACAGATTTTTCTTTTATCCCCCTGTTATTCACAGTGGAAAGGACTCTATGTTATAAATTTTACCTAAGGAGTTTAAGCCTATTAATTTTTTCTGATAATAACTATGTCTAGTACCTAAGGTATACATTCCAGGAATTTCATAAAAAATCCAAGGTTGACAAACTTATCTTCAAGAGAAATCCAAGTCTTTGTATGTATATTTACTTTTGTAAATAGGCAAGTTTTCTCACTACCTCAGGCGCCTAACTACTTCCCCTCGAGTATAACCCCTTTTCTTGTTGGCTTTCTTTGTCTTTTAATGTTAATTTTCTAAAAAGAAATCTTATATATGTTGATAGGATACTTCTCTAAAATATAATTAAAAATTGAGGTGGAGAGTAATTTTGTGAAACTGACCATTTTACCATATTCCAATAGTTAAATATTATCCTTATCACATTAACCCACAAATATACCTGCACGCATGTGTATACACACCCTTGCATGAACACACTTAGCAGATTGTTTAATTTATATTTAGCATTATTATTTCTTTTCTTTTAAAAGCCAGTGCGAATATTTTATTTTTAGTGCGAACTTCTGAACAAAAGTTATATATATATAACTACATTAAAATACAACTGAAAAGTCTTCTTAAAATCAGACCCTTAGAAGAGGTATTGAGAGGCCTTTTTGTTCCTTTCTAATGCCATTTCCTTATGTTCTAAAGAGTTGTAAAAAAAATAAAAATCCTGCATTTTTCCTCTAGATCATTTGTTTACACTGGACAGCAAAGATTTCTTTCCCGTGTTCCTGAGGAGAGTAGAAACTGCAGTGGTTATTGTTCTATGTAACTTAAGAATTGGTATTTCTATACCTGTGGAACTGTGGTTCAATTCAGATGGTATATGCCTTCCCCAGTCTGCCACAGAGAGTAAAGGGATGTGGGGAATGAGCACTGTTAATACTGAGAGTAGACAATTGTTCTTACGTTTGATCTAGCAATCTTTCTTCATGTCTAGAAAAAAATAATAGATACAGATAACAGGCAGGAGAAGGTAGAGCTAAATTTTGACAATAGCACTGGCCAATTTAGTCCTCAGGGCTAATGGTGCCGATCAATATAGAAGGATTATTTGTTGAAAATCATTTTGTTCTTTGTTATTTTAAATATGTTCACTTTTAAAATAAAATAAAAATATAAAGGATGAACAAAATATATTAATAAAAATGAAAGGATATGTTCTGCGAAATTTTTATTCACTCAAAAGGCGGCAGCTAAGAGCGTAGGAGACATGTGTGGACTGAAGGAGGCAGGTTTGCCACCCTTATCTGGACTATTGATAGTCAAAGTGATGACTTACAGAATGGGCGTAATATTTATTGTACTTCTTATTATTTTCTATCCATTGCCCTAATTCTTCACTTCTTTTCTTGTGTTTCACTCTTTTCACCCTTTTGTGGTTTTAGTTGAGTATTTTGTATAATCTCATTTTTAGTTATAGTTGTATTTCTTTTTTTCTTAAGTGATTCTATTAATGAGTTTGCTGTACATATTTACAAATAATCCAAGTCCACTTTCGAATAATGTTAAACTGCTTTATAGGTCATGTGAGTACCTTATAATTACAAAAAGATCCAAATTCCTCCATTCTGTCTTTTTGTTATTTTTTCATTCATTGCACTTATATAAAATAATACATATTCATGTGTATGTCATGTGTATATACATAGTCAATTGCAGTATCGATATTTTAATTTTGAGCAAAGTTTTATCTGTTAGATCAACAAGCAAGAAGAAAAATCGGATCTTTTCTTTAACTTTTACTTCTTTCTCCTTGAAAGCTCTTCTTTCCTTAATAAAATCCAAGTAACTGACCTAAACTGGTACAAAATAGGGGAAATTCTCAATCCTTACTTATACAAAGATTCTTCATTTCTTTCTTCTTTTTCTAGTATTCTCACTGTGCACAGGCCACCCTTTTCTTAGTTTTCCACAGATTGGGGACATTCTGCTCTACTTCTTTTCCAATTTTTATTTTCCCTTTTTTTTTCAACATATGTAAATATTAGTGCATCATCAATTACATAGATTTGTTATCATTAAGCTATGTGCAGTCTACTATTGCCCCATCAAAGGGGTTCTTTATTTCTGTTATAGTATTTAATTTCTTAAATTTGATTTTGATTATTTTCATTCTGGGATCAGTGGGGAAAGTCATCTCTGCAAAAGCCAATCTGTTAGTAGTGGAGGAGTTGACTGTATGTTTAAATGTGCAGATATTAACACAGAGCCTGAATGATCAGGAATGATTAGAAAAGCATGACACTATTAATCAGATGAATCTCTAGTAAACTATGGAAAAACTGGAGGTTTATGAATTCTCTAATAAAGTATTTAAAATAATGATCTCGCACAAGCTCAGACAACTGCAGGACAACATAAATAAACAACAAATCAAATCAGAAAACAATGAACAAAATTAAAACTTCAACAAAAAGATGGAAGCTATTAAAAGAAACTAATAAAAATTCTGGGGCTGAATAAATGCAATGATTGAATTGAAAAATTCTATTAAAACCTTTAACAGTAGAGTCTATGAACCAGAAATAAGTATCAGTGAACTCAAAGACAGGTCATGTAGAATAATCCAGTTAGGGGAATAAAAGGAAAAAAATGTAAAAGTAAAGAAAGTCTGTGAGACTTTTGGGACACTGTGAAATGAACAAATGTATGCATTATAGGAATCCTAGAAAGAGATGTACATATAAAGAAGCAGAAATGTCACTTAAAAAGTAGTTGATAAATTTCCAAATTCTGGAGAAGGAAACGGTATACAATTTTATAAATCCAAAAGGACTCTAAATAGATTTAATACAAAAAGGTATTCAGTGAGACACATTAATTTGCTTGTAAAAATAAGAGAATTTTAAAATGAACTCATGATATTCAAGGTATTATCATATTTTTGAAGTCAAATTTTGCAAGCCAGAATAGAATGCTATGATTTTGCCAACGTACTCAAAGAAAAATAATCTGCCTACCAAGAATATTATATACCGAGTATTCTATTCCATACCAAGTATTCTATACCATAAAGGCAAATAGTCTTTAAAAATGAAGGACAGATAAGGACTTTTTTTGTCTTTATTAGTCAAAACTGAGTGTATTCTTTACCTCTATTCATTAATGTATTCCTTATCTGCTTTATATGGTCTAGCAAGAGTTTTAAGTTGAAATAAAACAAAGCTGAATAGCAACATGAAAACATACGCAAGTGTATTACTTGAAATAAGAAATATATAGACAAACAAAATAATATAACATTGTTATAATAGGTTATAAATCATTAACCCTACTATAAAGCCAAAATACAAAAAGTATTAAGAAAAACTATGACTATAAAAATGTGTTAAATGGGCTCTGCGCCTGTGGCTCAACGAGCTAACGTACCAGCCACGTACACCTGAGCTGGCGGGTTCGAATCCAGCCCAGACCCGCCAAACCACAATGACGGCTGCAACCAAAAAATGGCCGGGCATTGTGGCAGGTGCCTGTAGTCCCAGATACTTGGGAAGTGGAGGCAGGAGACTCGCTTGAGCCCAGGAATTGGAGATTGCTGTGAGCTGTGATGCCACAGCACTCTATCCAGGGTGACAGCTTGAGGCTCTATCTCAAGAAAAAAAAAATGTGTTAAATGATATGCAATAGAGATGTAAGTAAATTCTGACATCAACAATAAAGGATCTCAAAGAGATGTATGCACTGTTATGTTTATTACAAAAATAGTCACAATGGCTAAGACCTGAAGGCCACCCACATGTCCACCAAAAGATGAATGGGTAATAAAAATGTGGTATATACACAAAATAAAATATTCAAAGGCCTTAAAAAATAAACCCTTGCCATTTATGATAAGATGGTCCAACCTGGAAGACATTGTGGCAAGTGAAATAATGAGACACAGAAGAAAAAATACCACATCACACCGTTTATTTGTGGAATCTAAAATAGTCAAACTCAGAAGAGAGAGAATAAAACAGTGATCACAAAAACAGAGAGAGGAAAAAGCTTGGAGCTGTTTGTCAAAGTGCACAGTTTCTGTTATGCAATAATAATAAATCCTAGATCTACTGTTGAGGACGGCACCTATAGTTAACAATACTTCATTATAAACTTAAAAATATTTTAAATGTAAAAATCTTTATAAGTATTATTACAAAGTAACAAATATATAGTAATAATAATAATATAAAGAGGAATGAATGAATCTTTTGGAGGTGATAAAATGTTTCTGACCTAGAATGTAGTGATGGTTTTCTGGATAGACACTTATGCCTAAACTTATCAAGTTGCAAAAAATGAACTTATATACTGTTTTCTGCATATCAATCATATTCAATAAAATGTATTTATTTATTTTTGTTTGTTTTTTGCATGAAAGGTCTTTATTGGTGGGGGATGCTGCAGAGCAGTACTAAGAAGTAGTGAAAAGAGAGAGAGGGAGAAAGAAAAAGAAAGAGAGGGAAAGAGGGAAAGGAGAAAGGGGAAGAGAGAATAAAATGTTTTTTTTAAATACTATCAAATACATATATTGAGCTTTTACATTCAGTTTTTACTAATTATAAAATAGTAGGTATATATTCCAGGGTTATGATAAAATTATCCTTACTTGATTTTCTATTTAGTTATGATAATATTATCCAATAAAATATAATAGGTTGGTCTCTTTTTTTTTTATTAAGTCATATATGCATAGATCATGAATTCATTTATGCCTTTGTGGGATTCAATGTGTTGATTATTTGTACAAATTGGAGTGCTTACATCCTACTAATTAACATAGGTCTCTTTCTGTTTAATGCTTTCCCCACTTATTTTTAAATTTGATGTATCTACTTTTTGGTTTGTGACAGTGCCTAAGTTTTACTCTTGTCCTCTATCAGAATAAAGCCCCTATTCTATGTCATTTTGAAATTACTTCTTCCAGAAGCTGAGTTTTCTTTCTCACTCCACTGACACAGGGCTTGGTCATGTGCTCTACTTTGGCCTCTGGAGTGTTAACAGAAGTGACTGTGTGGATTCCAAGTTGAGGCCTTGACATATGACATGTGTCCACTTGTCCCTTGGGATAAACCTTCTGAACACCATCATGCAGAATACTTTTCTTATGGGAAAATGAGAAAAACTTATGTGGACCCAATCCCCCAGCTTAAAGCCAACTACAGCCAGTCTCCAGGTTACAAATAAGACAGGTTCTATAGGTTTGTTCTTAAGTCAAATTTGAACATAAATTGAAACAATATAATTACCTATTACTTGTAATAGCCCCTGTTTGTAAGTGGAAGTCATGTGTCTATTGGATGTTTGTAACTCAAGGACATACTTTAACAGCCTCTGTTTGTAAGTGCAAGTCATGTGTCTGTTGGATGTTCAGAACTCAGGGATGTACTGTAGCAGCCTCTGTTCATAAGTGTAAGTTATATGCAGGTCAGGTATATGTAACTCACCCTCTAATACCAGTCTAATAAAAGTTATCTTAACCAGAATTGAGTAACCAATAAATCAGAGAACTAAATATCTGTTGTCTTAAGCTGTGGCAGATTTAATTTTAAGGTTGCGAGTTAAACATTGTTACTGTGGTATTCATTGACTGAGTCAAAATTAATATCTGGAACTGAAGTATATATAGCAGGACAAGTCAAAAGAAAAAAAGGCAAAATATGTCGCAGTTCTTTAGAACAAGGAGGCAACAGGAAGGAAACTAGTCCTGGAATTTGGAAAAATGTGTCTTATATGGAAATTGTTATAGGTGGCTGGAAGATAATGTGATCTCCATTATGTAGTGTCAAATATTGGTAAAACTGTCATTTGTGAAAACCAGAATTCAGCAAATACACCTCATTAACTTGTCAAGTAAGGTGAGGCGTTTTGTGGCAGAATGTTAAACGTATGATTTAACTGTTACTAGCTGTGTTTGTCAAAGAACTGTGAAAAACAGATAAGGTAAGGAAAAAAATAGCCATTTTGCAAATAAAATTTGGGAGGAATAAACAATACTCAGAAAATGCATTGGAAATTCAATCTGTTTCCCACCAGATCAATGTTCTGACAGCCTTGAGGTAGGGAGAATCTAGGACTTTATTATTAAGAGATGCTCTCAGGGCAAATGGGTAAATACTTAATCAAGTGTTGGCTACAAACCTCTTTGTTAATATCTCCAAGAAAATTCAAGTGGTGTGTAGAAGAAAACATCTCAGCAAACTAGTTTCTAGAAAAATAAAGATATGGTCACATTCAATTGCTGTGTGTCCCAAATTATCCACAAATAAATCTAGAGAGAATGGAGACTTGACAAGCATTGTGCATGTAGCTTTGATTCATGGAGTTAATGCAATATCATATATTTAAAAATGATAAATACAAAAATATTTTAATATTTCACTACCTAAATGAAAAAAATAATACTAGTGACTGTTTGAGATGTATAGCGACCTCTTGGACTGCATCTTTTCACAGCAGGCAGACCAAAATTTGCTCAGCTATTAAGCAAGGAATTTTTTCCTAAGAGTCAAGGAGGATGGTAGGAAAGGAAGAGAAGATGAAAAATAAGATCCGTGAATTGAGGAGCCACCCACAGAGGGCAAAATCACGTCTATTCCTTACCTAGGGGACCAGGAGACATTTTTTCAGTAAAAATCAGGAATTTCTATAGACCAATGACTGTTACACATTTCTCTTTCCTACTTAAAATTAGAATGTTTATTAAAATTATCCTAGTCCTCTTCCTAAATTGTCTTTTAGGTGTATAGGGGACACAAAAGTTGCCATTTTGGATTCTAAGTCTCTGTACTGAGAAACTCTGCCAACATTTGATTAGGTCACACTTTGAACTTGAAGCAACATACAATGATTGCATGAGATCCTAGTAGTTTGGAATGGGTGTGAACGGACTTTAAGAGTGGTAGGGAGGGGATAATATAACCAAAACAGTGAATTATGGTAGATGGCATTGCAGTTCTAATTCTTTGTCTTTTCTAAATCTATGGCCTTAATCTGAGAGGATAATTTGAGTTCAATTGACTGCTATTTTAGCCTAGGCTATAATAAGCAACCTGGGTCTCTGCTTGATCCTTTAATGACTTTCTCCTTCTACCATGAGAAAACAACCTCTGGGTAAATAACACTTCCTTATTCTGGGCTCCAGAAAGAAAACACATGAGATAGAGTAGCCCCATCCAACCCTCAGACTGAATTGCCTTTTTCGCAACTGAGAGACAGATAAATAAGCAAAAATTGAGTTATTATTGTGAAATGCTACTGATTTGGGAGGCAGTTTGCAATCTAGAATTACAGTTAATTTTTACTTGAGTACTGAAGATTGGGTACAAGAAACCGTAAAACCTCTGGACGACATTACCATTGTTAAGAACACCAATCCGCTGGTTGGCCGTAAGAGGAGCAGACCATCTCAGCCTAACTGGTAATGAGCCACCTGATCAGAACTTTCATCTTTGGGCTCTTGTGTCTTTCGTTTCCTGTCACTCTTCCAGGGGGACAAACTTGAAGTCTAGACTGCAGCATAGGGAGAAACCAATTTTCTGAGTCCTTAATCTCAAATTTGTTTTCCCCACAGTAACATAATACTGTAGAAAATTTTGCTTTTCAGTGCCCATTTTGCTTGGCTTCTTATACCGATATCTCATGTGGCTCATAAATTCAGCAAATGCTCCAAGGTAAAATTGAGTTTCATGCTCATTGATTAATATCTCCTTTCTTTCTGGGATCGTGGACCCTCAAGTACTGGCAACACTGTCAGCCACAAATCCAAAATTTTTTTTCACTAATCTCATAGAATCATTGACATCTCTATTTCCCTTAGCAACAGTCCTCTTGCCCAGCTCCAAGAATCAGCAGATTCTTGCCACAAGAAATGCCAAAAAGATGAAAGTAACAGCTCAAAATATAAGCTTTACCACTGAGAAGATTGCTTCTCTCCAGGATGTCTGCCTGTGAAGTCCTGCCTCCATTGAAAGGTCTTGGGTGCTTTCAGAGGATATCTTTGGTCTTTCATCCAGTTTTTCTAGTTGTTCTCAGTAAGAGCACTGGTTTGGTGCAAGACATTCTATCAAAGACAAAGCTGATATACCAAAGTATTATCCCTTGGTTTTCAATGTTTATTATTTACCTTCAATTTGAAGCAAACTATGTGATCATTTATTCTCGGGCCCAATTAAATGGTTTGGGGAAATATTGTTTACATTAAAGTTAGCATGTTAGGAAATTTTGTTTTAACATATTTGAGAATTTAAGAGTAGTTATAAAGTTTATTATTCTTTAGCTTCTACTTCCAAGCACTGGCTTGTCACTTTCACAGAACCCAAGTGTGCAATATAAACTGAGTTCCAGTCTCACCATACGGAAGGTGTTTTCACGCCTTTCAAAACACACGTCCACCCATGTATATTTTTCAACTCAGAATATACTATAATATAAAAAATGTCCGATTTTCTTGTATGATGTTAAAGTTTAGAAATTTTGGCAAATTATTATCTTAATTTTTAAAGAAAGTGAAAATATGTTGAATGTTGTATAGCAGTGGAGTTACGTTGTCTTCATCCCCTCCTTCCATAGCCAAAAAAAAAAAAAAAAAAATGGTAGACAACAGATAATAATTTACATTTTCCACTCAGCACAATATGGATCGTGTGTCCTGGAAGGCACATTGATTGTGTATTTATTGGTTGTAGCTCTACATACTGCTGTATAACAAGCAGGAGTTTTGTGCATTGAATTCTTAAGTATCATGTGCATAATAAGATTAAATTGTAGAAATCCCTGTATCTACAGCACAAAGTATTATCTTATTATAATGTTCAATTTAAATTTAATTTAATGAGAAGCTGCTTTCCCCACTTAACTTAATTTCAAATCTATTTCAGTTTATTTTGAATAAGATATGTACAGAAATTGTTCTTTTTTTTTATATTTATTTATTTATTTATTTATCTTGAGACAGAGCCTCAAGCTATCATCCTAGGTAGAGTGCTGTGGCGTCACAGCTCACAGCAACCTCTAACTCCTGGGCCTAAGTGATTCTCTTGCCTCTGCCTCCTGTGTAGCTGGAACTACAGGCACTTGCCACAATGCCTGGCTATTTTTTGGTTATAGTTGTCATCGTCGTTTGGCAGGCATAGTATGGGATTGTTCTTGTTTGAATAGTGAAATAATTTTTCTTGTTATTTAGCATGTCAGATTCTTTTTTCTGTTTTTATTCGAAAGACCTTGGAACACATCTTTAGAATACCAGTTACTGCTTAATTACTTAATGTTGCTTACTCACAAACTATTGTTGAAAGATGTAATTGAAGGCTTACATATATTTAGTGAAAAATTAAAAGTGTAAGGGGAACTCATATGTGCTGGCTGAAATCTCATCACAGTTATCTCTTGGTTACTTAAATTATAGGCATGGACAGGACACTGTTAATTGATTTTATATACAATTGTATTCGTTTATTAAAACAATTACTAAGCATGCGTCAGGGGGAAGGGTACTTGATGGTCTAAAAATAATGTGTATGAAGAAAAATCATGAGTTTATCTGAGCTTACTACAATCTAAAATTTCAAACTGTAGAAAAGAATACAAAGTATTTCAGTGCTTTTTCTTTTCTTTCTTCCGTTTTCATAATGATCGTATTGATTATTATTAATTAATAATGCCAATCATACTGTTATTTTTATTCAGCTGGCTTTTAATTCTAATGGCAGTCTGGAAATAATATGCATGGCAGAAAAATCTATGAGCTTCCAAGAATTAATTAGCCTAATATGGGTGCATTTGTCCTTCTGACTCTACAAGTAATAGCATATCCCTATGCACTCTTCAAATTGTGTTCTATTAAATCTTTTATAGATAATTTGTAATGAAAGCAATAGGAATGTGATTTTTTTGCATTAAAGTCTTATTTGTGGGATATCACATAAATCCAAGAACTGGTCCCAAATCCACACCGATATCTGCACTTTTAATAGTTAGTACATACATATTCAAAGTTGTAGCATTGGAGGCATGATGCCAGCAAGAAGGTAGAATAGGAAGCTTTGGACCCTCCTTCCTCCTATGGGCATATGATTCCACAAAAATGCAGGGAAAAATAATTTTTTGCAAAACATCTAGAATTAGTTAGAGGATTATACAACTGTGGGGGGGTTAAAACTGGCTCTATCAAAGCTTGTAGGGAAATTAAATACATCATCTTGCCATAATTCCTACCCCTGACACCGTGCAATATGATTGAAAGGGACCCCCTAGTCTCCAGTGTCCTCCTGGGCATAAAAAGTATTGTTGGATCACACATCTAAAGGTCAAACTTTTCTACAGTCTTCTCAAAATACTAGCGTCCATGTTATCCAATTTAGGGCACTGATGAGACAGCATGCTCTGTATTTCTAAGTATCACTGGGAAAAAAGACAAAGTTTTGAAGCATGCAAGTAGTTTTTAGGGTCTCTCTTTCTGGCTAGCATATAGTGAATGGAAATAAAACAAAATAGAATTCCATTTCTTTCTATGGTGGAAAAAAATTAGACCACATATCAAGCATTCCAAAATTCTGGAGATACCCAATGAAGTATCAGTGAGTACATTGAGGTGCAGTGTACTACACTCATGGGGGCTGTGAAGAATATGTGTAGTGTGTCATATCGACACAAAAAGTTTGAAAGGCCCTGTGAATCTTGGAGTGGGATGATTGGTGAAGATATTCTGCATGAGACTACTCTATAAAGACTAAGAGAGATGGTTATTTTATTCTAAAAAAAAAAGTATAGATTCAGCACAAAGAATAAATACAAATGAGGGAATAGAGACAAATGCCCCTACCAAAAAAGAGAGAACAAAATAAATCTTCAGAAACTGAATCTAAAGAAATGGACATATGTGATTTACCTGAAAAATTATGAGAAGTCAAAAAAAAGAATAAGTTCTGGAGATCTACTATACAGATAGTCCCTATAGTTAACAAAACTATGTGGTATACTTAAAAATGGAAAGAGGCTAGACCTTATGTTAAGTGTTCTTACTAAAAGTAAAAAAAAAAAAGAGAGAGAGAGAGAGAAAGAAAAGAAAAAAGGAAAAAAGAAGAAAAAAGAAACTCCAGAGAACTAAAATAAATAATAAAAAAGGAACTAAGAGAAAACTTTAAGAGGTGATATCCCTGTGATTGATGGTGGTGATAGTTTTATGGTTATATGTTTATGCCCAAACTCATTTAGATGTATACATTAAATATGTATAACTTTTACTTAGTATAGCTCAAAAAAGTGGCTAAAAATTCAGTATTGGTTAACATTGTAGTGACTATTATTGTATATTAAGGGCATATTATTGTATTTACTTCCTCCAATCACCCTGTCAAATAGAGATTTAATCTATTTTACAGATAATGAAAGTGAGGCACAATGTCCCTATTGGTAAGGATGTAACATGAACTTGGGCAGTTTTATTCCTGAGACTGTGATACAAACTATTTCTCACACTGCTTCACACACTGGAGTTTAATTAGGTCCTTATTGTGGGCTAAGAATACAAGAAGGTAAAGAGGTAAATAATTTCAAAAGGAGGACAAAGTCATGTTTTCAGCCAGATTCTGAAACTTCCTAGCTATCCACTGACTGATCACTTTTGGTCTGAACTGAGGAAGATTGCCCAATTAAACAGGTTGAGCTGAGAAATCATAAAAGAAATCCAAAAAGTCCTTCCCTGCCTGTTATAATTCATTTAGCCTTCTCCAAAAGAAACCTTAGATAAGGAAATTTGATCCCTGCATAAAGTAAGTCTTCATGAACTATCTCCCCACCTGCTGAAATCCAGGATAAAGAAAGTAGTTTTTTTTTTTTTTAATTAAATCATGGTTGTGTACATTAGTGCAATCAAGGGGTACAATGTGCTGGCTTCATATACAATCTGAAATGTTTTCATCAAACTGTTTAACATACCCTTCATGGCATTGTCTTAGTTATTGTATGAAGACATTTGTATTCTGCATTTTGTAAGTTTCACCTGTACCCTTCACCATAGGTGTGGCCCCACCAATTAACCTCCCTCCACCCCAACCTCCCCCCTCCCCATATTGTTGTGCTATAGATGGGTTGTAGCCTTCATATGAAACCTTTAAATTAGCTTCATTGTAGGGCTGAATACATTGGATACTTTTTCTTCCCTTCTTGAGATACTTTGCTAAGAAGAATATGTTCCAGCTCCATCCATGTAAACATGAAAGAGGTGAAATTTCCATATTTCTTTAAGGCTGCATAGTATTCCATGGTATATATGTACCACAATTTATTAATGCATTCGTGGGTCGATGGACACTTGGGCTTCTTCCACGACTTAGCAATTATGAATTGGGCTGCAATAAACATTCTGGTACAGATATCTTTGTTATAATGTGATTTTTGGTCTTCTGGGTATAT